>JAENHJ010000424.1:4785000-5010000 GCA_025330945.1 Mucuna pruriens
CTGTTTACGAGGAGCCTACTAATGAGGAGAGTTCCTTCTTTTACCTATATGATACTCTGTTGCTCAAATTGGGAATCCGACTACCCTTCACCTAATTCGAACGAGTTATCCTCTATGTTATCAATATCGCCTCCACTCAACTCCATCCTAACAGTTGGGCCTTTGTTCAAGCGTTCGAGCTTTTGAGTGAGGATATGTAGCGAGCACCCTCCTTAATTGTCTTCTTTTGGTTTTTTTCTCTTCGTCAGTCAATGACTGCTCGGGGCACCAAGACCTGTGAGAGGTAGTCAGTTGATGACTTCTTAAGGCACTAAGACCCGTGAGAGGTAGTCAATCGATGACTGTTCGAGACACCAAGTCCCATGAGAGGCAGTTGGTCGACAATTGCCTGAGGCACCAAGACCCATGAAAGGCAGTTGATCAATGATTGCTTGGGGCACTAAGACCCATGAGAGGCAGTCGGTTGATGATTGTCAGGGCCACCAAGACCCGTGAGAGGTAGTCGATTGATGACTGCCTGAGGCACTAAGACCCGTGAGAGGCAGTCGATTGATGACTGCCCAAGGTACTAAGACCCGTGAGAGGCAGTTGATCAATAACTGCTCAGGACACTAAGACTCATGAGAGGTAGTCGATCGATGACTGCCCGTGCACCAAGACCCGTGAGAGGCAGCCAATCAATGACTATCCCGGGCACTAAGACCCGTGTGAGGCAGTCGATCAATGACTATCCCAGGCATTAAGACCCGTGAGAGGTAGTCGGTCAATGACTGTTCGAGACACCAAGACTCGTGAGAGGTAATCGGTCGATGACTGCTCGGGGCATCAAGACTCGTGAGAGGTAGTCGGTCGATGACTATCCGGGACACTAAGACTCGTGAGAAGCAGTCGATCAATGATTGTCCAGGTACTATGACCCTTGAGAAGCAGTCAATCGATAACTGCTTGAGGCACCAAGACTCGTGAGAGGTAATCAGTCGATGATTGCTCGAGGCACTAAGACTCCTGAGAGGCAATCGATCGATGACTGCTCAGGACACAAAGACCCGTGAGAGGCAGTCGGTCGATGATTGCTCAAGACATTAAAACTTGCAAGAGGCGGGAAATTAAGGAGAGAAAAACAATTATTTAAATAAGTGCCTGTCTAGCTCAGTTGGTAGAGCGCAAGGCTCTTAACCTTGTGGTCGTGGGTTCGTACCCCACGGTAGGCGCCAACTCTTTTGTTATAGAGTCAATAATATATAACATTATTTAACTTATTAAGCTTTTTTAAAAATATATAATCACCCTTAAACTTATATATTAATTTCTAAATATTTAATTATTTCTAGTTATGAATTTTGGGGTGTTATCGTGCTTATAGACACATTAAACTAAAATAAATCTCCTAGTTTTTTTTTTGATAATGTGTTAATTTTCACACAACCTTAAGAAGTTGTTTCACATAGCCCCACAGTAGGCGCTAATGCTTTTGTTATAGAGTCAACAATATATAACATTATTTAACTTATTTTAAGTTAGTCTAAAAATATATAATCACCCTTAAACTTATATATTAATTTCTAAATATTTAATTATTTCTAGTTATGAATTTTGGGATGTTATCGTGCTTATTGACACCCGTCATCCAATTATAATTGACTATATATGATAATTTGAATTTTACAATGACTATCTTACACCAACGATGACTTATGGTTGGATATAGGACATGGCCATTAAACTAAAATAAATCTCTTAGTTATTTATTTATTTTTTGATAATGTGTTTCCACACAATCTTGAGAAGTTGTTTCACATACGTGGACCCACAACCATCACTTAAAAGGAGATGTATTTTGTAAGAAATATTTTTATATTATAGTGAAAAAAGTCTTAAAAATAACTATACATAACTAGTCAAAATTAAAGTCAAACAATTAGTTAAAAAAAATTGAATGACATTTAAATAATCTAATAATCAATATTCATTTATTTCATATTAAATTAAAAAAAATAGTCCTTTTACTTAATAACTTTTCTTATTTCAAGTACGTAAACATCCCAATTTTTTTACACCAAAAAATTATTAACTTCAATTTGACTTAATTAACTAGATATCACATATATATATATATATATATGATTTTGGTTTCCTAGATTTGACTTAATTTACTAGGTATCACATATATATGATTTTGACTTAATTTAACCATTAAATACTATAAAAAATGAATATAAATATAAATATAAATATAAATAATTAAATATGTATAAATATTTTACTTATAATTTCTTAACCAATGTTCTTAAGGTAGAACGTTTGCCTAAAATAAAAATAAAATTTTAATGATTAAAAAATATTATCCTATGATTATTTGGTAGTATTAATATTTTTGGTTTGAATAATTCCATAATAAATATGCAGACTGTTTGCTGACAAAGGCTACATCGTCTCATTCCCATCCTCGCTTGTGACTTGGCTATAAGACTGTTTTGCTCTCACTTGGATTTCTCCAACTTCTACCTCTCTATTATCCATACAGGGAGTCTTTCACTCACTCTACCTCTATCATCGGGTACCCACCTTTATTCTTCCCAAAATCAAAATACTGCGAAAACAATTATCGTCGGATGATGGTCACACCAAATGCTTTCAACTCTTTCTGGTTTATGCCACAAAAACAAGACCAATAAAGAAAGGTTATTTCTTAACTCTCTGTTCTATATGATAATTTATTCATATTCCCACAAATTCATCAAGAAAACTTTTCTTGAACATCCCATTTTAATAATAATAGATTATGACATTTTTTTTTCTTGTTTTCTTGTAATTTCCTTTTCTCAGGAACTTGGCACTTGAAAGAAATTGAAGTGTTTTATGCGATCTTCAAAGAAATGTTTTTCCCATGAATAACGCCTCATAATCTCGTCGAGGTGAGATCATGTTATCATAGTATAGTTAGTGTACATGTTTCAATTTAAAATCTAGGCACGATTCTAATTGATTTACCCATTTCACTCTTTAAAGATTAATTTTAAAATAAACAATCACTTATTATCTTCTTGATTTTTCAATTATCCTATAAGACTCTCGGTTTTGAGATGAAACCCTTTTAGTATATTTCTTTCATTATATTTGCATTTTTGTCTTCATAATTCATGTGTATTAGAAGTTTAAGTGAGATGAAATTAGTCTTGATAATTTTTGGTAATGAACTTCATTTACTGTAACAATGAAATTAATCTAAAGGAGTACATAAAAGTCAACTAGGTTTCCCATTTTTCTTTATATTGTTATTCAATATTTCATATGCACGAATGCTATTCAACAGGTAATTCTCTCTGAATTCTTGTGGGTGTTCTTTGCTGTATATTTTCTTTCGCTATAGTTTGGTGCAATACATGCTCTGTGTATTACGATTGTTAATAGATATTATTTCTTAGATGTGTGAATGTTGATGCTAAATTGTAGACTTCTTCCTTTACAATTTAGAAGTTCAGGTTTATTGAGCAAACTTTTGATACCAATAAGATTTTGCGTGACAAAGGTAACTTCAAATTCTTTTTATCTATTCTTTTTATTTTGCAAATTTTTCTATCTTTCAATATATTGTTTTTTTTTGACAATCATCTAATGTAAAAGTTGATATTAAATAGAATGAGGTTAATATGTTTAATAACATGTGATACATTGAATTACGTGACATAACATTACTGCATAACACGTAACTATTATCTATTTTCTTTAATGTTTTTTGAAAGTTATACTACAGTTATTTTGAAAATTATATTTCAATATTTTTAAAATTTATATTTTTTAAAGTGAGTTTGGTTTCGGGAGCTCACTGAAGACAGAAGAATTTATATTTTAATATTTAAGAAATAATATTATAATATTTTTAAACGTTTATGTTAAATTATATTTTAAAATTTTACATCAATATTTTTTGAAAGTTATATTACAGTTATTTTGAAAATTATATTTAAATATTTTTTAAATTCATATTTTTTTTTACCGTGAGTTTGGTTTTGGGAGCTCATCAAAGACAAAAAATTTATATTTTAATATTTAAGAAATAATATTATAATATTTTTTAAATGTTTATGTTAAATTATATTTTAAAAATTTATATCAATATTTTTTGAAAGTTATATTACAATTATTTTCAAAATTATATATAAATATTTTTTAAATTTATATTTTTTTTATCGTGAGTTTGGTTTCGAAAGCTCACCAAAGACAGAAAATTTGTATTTTAATATTTAGGAAATAATATTATAATATTTTAAAAGTTTGTACTAAATTATATTTTAAAATTTTATATTAATATTTTTTGGAAGTTATATTATAATTATTTTGAAAATTATATTTAAATATTTTTAAATTTATATTTTTTTACGACGAGTTTGGTTTTGAAAGCTCACCAAAGACAGAAAATTTATATTTTAATATTTAGAAAATAATATTATAATATTTTTAAATGTTTATGCTAAATTATATTTTAAAATTTTATATCAATATTTTTTGAAAGTTATATTACACTCACTTTGAAAATTATATTTAAATATTTATTTAATTTATATTTTTTATAACTAAAACTTTAGGTAAATTGGGTTTGGAGAGGTTATCAAGTTAGAAAATTTATATTTTTAATATTTAGAAATTGTAATGTTTTTAAAAGTTTATGCTAAACCATATTTTAAAATTTTATTTCAATGTTTTTTAAAGGTATACTGCAATCTTTTTTGAAAGTTAATTACAAATTTTTGAATATATAATTTTTAGTGTATTGTAACTTATATTTTTAATATTTATGAAAATTATATTGTAATATTTTTAAAACATTTATATTACAACATCTTTTTAAATTTTTATTTCAATATTTTTGAAAGTTATATTACAATCATTTTATTTTAAGTGTATTGAAAATTATGATTTTAATATTTATGAAAATTATAGGATAATAGTTTTTAAACATTATTTTACAACAGTTTTTTCAAAATTTATTTTACTAATTTTGAAAGTTATATTATAATCTTTTTGAAAAAATATTTTTTTTTTGTGTTCTGACAATTTTATTTTAATTTCTCGGTAATTATATTTTAATATTTCAAAACATTTTTATTACAAGTTTTTTAAATTTTATTTTATTATTTTTGAAATTTATATTACACTATTTTTTTTTTAAAATTTATATCACATGATTTTTGAAATTTTATTTCATTACTTTTGAAACTTATATTACAATATTTTTGAAAATTATATTTTTAGTGTATTGAAAAGTATATTTTAATATCTGTGAACGTTATATGATAATATTTTTGGAAATTTACATTACAATATTTAAAAGAATATATTTCAATGTTTTTGAAATTTCCATTACAATCTTTTTGAAAATTATATTTTTACCATCTATGAACGTTATATTATAATATTTTTTTAAATACTTAATAAAAAAATTATTCAACATTTTTGTAATTTACATTATAATCTTGTTGAAAATTATATTTTTAGTGTTTTGAAAATTATATTTTAGTTTTTTTGGATTTTCTGAATATGTATGAAAATTATAATACAATGTTTCTTAAACATTTATATCACAATATTTTTTTAAAAGTTTTATTTCAATATTTTTGACAGTTATATAACAATATTTTTGGAAAGTTATATTACAATTTTTTAAATTATATTACAATTTTTTAAATTATATTTTTAGTGTATTGAAATTTATATTTATAAGTATTATTTTTTTAATATTTTTGAAACATTTATTTTACAACATTTTTGAAATTTTATTTCAATAGTTTTCAAAGTTATATTACAATCCTTTTGAAAATTATATTTTTATTATGTTGAAAATTATATTTTTAATATTTTTGGGAAATTAGATTGTAATATTTTTTAAACATTCATATTACAACATTTTAAAAAAAATTGTTTCTATATTTTTGAAACATTTATATTACAACATTTTCTGAAGTTTTATTTCAATTTTTTTGAAAGTTATAGTATAATCTTTTGAAAATTATATTTTTAGCATTTTGAAAGTTATGTTTTTATTTTTTTTTATGAAAGTTATATATTTTACTATTACAGGAGTTTTTAAAGTTTTATTTTTTTAAGTTATATTACTTACAATATTTTTGAAACATTTATATCACAATATT
Organism: Mucuna pruriens; assembly: GCA_025330945.1. Taxonomy (NCBI): domain Eukaryota; kingdom Viridiplantae; phylum Streptophyta; class Magnoliopsida; order Fabales; family Fabaceae; genus Mucuna; species Mucuna pruriens. The sequence continues at coordinate 4,791,150 of JAENHJ010000424.1, forward strand.
TAAAAACAAAATTCAACATTTATATTATAACATTTTTTAAAATTATATTTAAATAGTATAGTAATTAATATATTCTAATTAATTTTTAAATAAAAATAAGCATGTTGGGAAAATCAAATAAGTTATGGAGGAAGCTTAATAAATTAAATTTGTCATGTAACAATTTATTTACTTTTCTTCCCTTGGCATATAGGAAGTAAAAACAGAAAGGAAGGAAATATACTTTTATATTCCGAACAAATATAGATGTCATGCATATATGAAACCAAAAAAGAAATGTCATACATATAAAATCGCACTTTCCTCTTGTGAAAAATTAATGTGTTATAATTTAATTTATTTTAATTTGAATACTTTTTTTAAGTCAAGTTTTTCTCTTTTTTGTGACACTTAGTATTATTGATAATTTTTTTAAAGTAAAAAATTTCTCTTTTTGTGTCACTTGGTATTATTAATAATTTTTTGAACTTAGGATTATTGATATTGACTTTGAAACTTCGAAAAGTGAAATGGAAATTTGAGTGACATATATTTATTTCATTTACTATAATTTGAAAATTTATAATACCATAGTTCAAATAAGCAGCCAATGACCATAAGATATCCTTAAAAACATATCCACAATTACTCTTTAATGAATAAAGGGGTAATGAATATTTTATTTCAAAAAAAATAAAATACTTAATTTTAATTATGAGAAACACTTTTACATTCTTATTGAGAAAAAAAAAAAAGAGTAACATATTTAAATATTTTATATAAAAAAATCGGACATATGGTATCCAAATTTGCTCCTCAATCCTCATCCTTCAACTGAAGGAGCTGTTAAGATGACGAGGAATACAACAGGGATGCGGTGATTTGTCAATTAGAGAGTAGAAGTAATGTTATATAATTCTATTATTTTTATAATTTTTTTTATTATCTAGCTGTAATCTTCATGGTATGTATTTGTGGTGGGTCTTCATTTTTTAAGTGGATTAGCATAGACCCACCAACCCTTCCAAAACAAATCTATGTTTTCTAATGCTAATTTGAAATCTTGACCCCAGATATATCCACTAAATCATTATCCATCTACTTATGATAATATACCAAAATTATTTCTTTGTATTAATTTCTATTCTCATAAACAACAGAAATATTATATGTGTTGGATTAAAATATAAATAAATTTTAAATAAATTTATTTTTTAATAATATTATTTCTAGAATATTTTGACATTAGTAAAATAAAATGATATTAATTATTTTTTTAATTAGTAAAAATTAATTTTTTTTACTTATACATTGATATGAAGAAAATATAATTATAATTATATATAAGTAAATATTTATTTTGTGTTATACAAAAACCAAAATACTAGTTAAACTTAAAGATAAATATTTAATTTAGTCTTTTAAATATTACTCTCCTTTTTCTATATACTCTTTAAAGAAATAAAATCATATAAGTAGTCATTAAAATATTAAAAATTCATTATTTTAGATCCTATTTTGTTAACATTGAGAGACTAATATAGAAGATTTTTTAATACTTAAGAGAATAAGTATAATGATTTTTGAGTACTTTATGAAACATTTATTTTTGTTAAGATGAAAAAGTATACAAAGATAAAAATATTTCTTTTTGTTTTATTTTATTTCCATCAATGATATAAAAAATAGTGTAAAAATTGTACTAGTTCAGTTATCTTATAATTTTAATGGTTGAATTTTGATATTTTAATCTCTAGAGATGATTTTGGTCTATAAATCTTAAAAATATTAAATACATTCCATTAAATATTTTTCAATTACATGAAATAATAATTAATACAAAATTTAAATAATTTTATATCCGGACAATAAATGAATACTTCCTCTACTAAAACCATTTCAATTTTGCATAATCCCTGTGGTAAGGGTGCCTTGCGATCGAACAGAGAGTGATAATGGGGGACGGAAGTGGGAGCCGGTGGAACAGGGCGGAGTGGGTGCAGCAGTACGATCTCCTAGGCAAGATTGGCGAAGGCACGTACGGACTCGTCTTCCTCGCAAGGACGAAACCCCCCGCTCCCTCCAAATCCATCGCCATCAAGAAGTTCAAGCAGTCCAAGGACGGCGATGGCGTCTCCCCCACTGCCATCCGCGAAATCATGGTAACCTTTCCCATTCCCTAAACCCTTTCAATGCAATTTTTTATTCACTCCTTTTTTTTTTTGTTGCAGTTGCTTAGGGAGATAACGCACGAGAACGTCGTCAAGCTCGTCAATGTCCACATCAACCACGCCGACATGTCGCTCTACCTCGCGTTCGATTACGCCGAGCACGATCTCTATGTCGGTATCTCGTTCATTCGAGAACGTATTTAAAACCTATTTTGAGTGTGAAATACTAAACCGTAGTTTCAATGTGCCAGGAAATTATTAGGCATCACAGGGACAAACTCAACCACTCCATTAATCAGTACACTGTTAAATCCTTACTCTGGCAGTTGCTCAATGGATTAAGCTATCTGCACAGGTGTGAATTACTCAATTTGAACATCACTGGTTTTATTTCGCGTGTGTTTCTTTTGTAAATAGACTTGATGTTTTGCGTTATTTTTTTTCCTGTAGTAATTGGATGATTCATCGAGATTTGAAGCCATCGAATATATTGGTATTATCTGACCACTGTGCAATTATTAGTTCTTTTACTGCTAGCTATGTGTAGTCTTTTCTATTTCGAATTTTCAACTTTATTTCTCAAGTTTTGATTAGTGGACTTGCTTTTTTTTTTTTTTTAATGAACTTTCTTTGACTAGGTTATGGGTGAAGGAGAGGAACATGGAGTTGTCAAGATTGCTGACTTCGGACTTGCAAGGATATATCAGGCTCCTCTGAAGCCGTTATCTGAAAATGGGGTATGACTCGAACTATGTCTAAAAATGATGGGGCTTTGAGCAAAATTTTTAAGGCCTAGTTTAATATCATTCATAAGTTTTCGTTTTTTTTTCTAAATTTTTGACCTGCAAAATTATTTATCAAAGTGTAATGATGAAGTAATTTTTATGATGACATAATTTTAACATTTCACTATCAATAGATAATATGGTTAGATCCATTTAATCTATTTTTCAACATAGTTAATCTCAGATAGGATTTAATCAATTTTAATTTTGCAAAATTTCTTTTAGCATTAAAAACAACTATCGTTTTTATCAGTAATATTTTATATGCAATGCATGCATCTAGAAAAGCACTGTTAATGTTGATCAAGATAGTCCCTGATTTTATAAGATCCCCCCACCTTAGTTCCTGACTTTGTAAAATGTTATTCATTTTAGTCCTTTTCCACTATAAAACCCCTCATTCAAAATTTAAAATGTTTGTGACAAAAATAAAAAATAAAAAATTGATACATATTCTAAATATTGTTCAAATTGGCTCTCAATAGAACAGAAGAAATAAATTAATCTAATATGTATATAAATAACTGGTATCAAAAGAATCTTCAATTGTATGTGTGATTTACTACTCTTATCACTCTTAATTTAATTTAACAATAAATAATTTTTTAAATAGGTAAATTTTTTGTGGCCTTAAATGATTGGGGACCTAACTGCCTATTTGGCCTAAAGGCCTCATCTGGGTATGACCATATGAGACATATTTTCATTTTCATCCAGATGTATTATCATTTTGTTGGTATATTCATGAAATCTTCATCTGCATGTGACATGCACATACACATGGTATTATTCTTAGGATTTAAGTAACCAAAGTCTAGTTAAGCATGTAATGTAGAGTGTAGACAGGAAATCATTAGGTTAAAGGTGCATACTATCCGAGCTTCCTTCTACCAGCAGAATGATGGATACGTTGGTTTCAAGTTTACCTGAACTACCTAGTCTGCTAGCATTCTCTAGTGTTTTGATTCCCCACACATGGGTTGCTTAAACATGGATTGTTTGTTCTCATCTGTAGTCCTCAATTATCTGTGTACTTGTGCCACTTTTCAGCTTGTCATGTGTTTTGATTGTTTGGTTTCCTTAATATAAGAGATACTAACATGCAGGTTGTTGTAACCATTTGGTACCGTGCACCTGAGTTGCTTCTTGGAGCAAAACATTATACCAGTGCTGTTGGTATCCCTTTATTGAAGTTTTACTTTCTTTATGTGTTTGGTATCAAGGTGATTTGTATTTTTTGTGTGCATATATGCTAGTCATAGAATTGCTGTGCTGTGGCATAGTTTGCTTCAGAGTTACATGTTTTGTGGTTCTGTTGTTATCCCTAGTTTGACTTGAGACACCTGGTTCAATGAATTGGACATAATATTGTATTGAATGTCCACAAGATTGACATAATATTTACATTTTAATTTGTCCATGTGGATGATGGAGGAAGCTTTCCACTATGGTATACACAATCCATAGTTAAATTTAGCTATAATGTATAGTAACTGAACGTGTCTGTAGATTCTTATTCTAAAAATGGTCCAGTACTCCAGTCGTTTTTCCTTAAACTTACATTTAGATATGTGGGCTGTGGGATGCATTTTTGCTGAGTTGTTGACCTTGAAGCCGCTATTTCAAGGGGCAGAAGTCAAAGCTACATCAAATCCCTTTCAGGTACTTGATGCAAAAACTTATGGCTTTCTGATTCTGTAGTTGAATACTGTGCTATTGATATAGTTTTCTTTAGGTTGGTGTTGAAGTAATTTTTATATTAGTGTTAGCTTTGCCTTTTGGATTTTGTATAATTGTTTTTCCACCTGTGCAGCTTGACCAACTTGACAAGATATTTAAGGTTTTAGGTAATTATCTGCTTATTTATTTCTTTTTCCCTGCTGGTTGACATTCATTCTGTTGATGAATATTCTAGAGCTATATCACAGGACATTGTTACTGTGCCAGGCCATCCCACATTAGAAAAGTGGCCTTCCTTAGCAAGTCTTCCACATTGGCAACAAGATCTGCAACATATACAAGGACACAAATAGTAAGATCTTTTGATATTTTATTAGGTGATGCTGTCAATTTTCATTATTATTGTGATTATACAATTATATGTAGGAATGATCTTTTTCTTTAGTATGTAGTCCTTCTTTGCTTCCACCTTTACTTATCTATTCTTTAAAATTTAAAATTAAATTGATTTTTTTCTATTGTGAAATTAATGGATTTTCTCTTTCTTCTGTGTGTAAAGTGATAACGCCGGTCTCTATAATGTTGTACACCTATCTCCAAAAAGTCCTGCATATGACCTCTTGTCAAAGATGCTTGAGTAAGTTTTTCTTCTTAGATTTTTAAAATTTTGTTTTGCTATGACCTATACAGAAAATGAGAAAGTGACGCATTTCGTTTTCCATTAAAGTTATACAAAATTGAACACATGGTGGAGTACAATCACTTTTATATACTTGTGAGTTGTAGTGACACTCCCTCCCAAAATAGTGATGGGGTGGATATATAGGTCACAACATTTCCTTTCCTTGTCCAGGTATTGATATGTAAAAAATGGGCTTGCGTTTTTATTACTTTTACTTGTAACTTCATCATTATCACATATTACCCCTGTTAACTTCTTGTTGCTTTAATAGTGTTAATAGTCATGAATCATGATCACTAGTTTTTCTGTTTCAGTTTCAGCCTCAGTCTATCTCTTCCTGCTTTATATATCATGTGAATGATATATTTTTCTTGTTGTTACACTAGTCAATCAGTTGAATAATCTACACGGCAATCTTCCCAATTGTGGAAGGCTGTGCTGCTGATGCTTCCTTTTTGGCATCCAAATTCTAGGAATTTGTTGATATTGTGATAGGGACTTGGGTATTATGGGGTACCTAAGTCCCTATTAATATAACTTATCAAGTCAATTTCAATTTTAGCATATCAGTATTTTCTATCTCCTTTTCCTCCCTCTACCTAAAACCTCATGATTTCAACACAAAATTCCATCTCTTTTTCTTCTCCTTTTCTTTTTAAGATGATAGGGATGTCATAAACCAACTATCCCCGAAGCTTAAGTTTTAGAGTGAAGTGATGAGTATTTTTATATTTAACATCCCCAAACAAGTCCTTTGGATTTGAAGTGTGGGTAATGCACAAGCCCACCTACCTTATGCTTAGTTTCAACTTTTTACTTATAAGAATGGAGGCAGCAATGATTGAACTCTAGACCACTTGATCGCAGAGGCTCTACTGCTCTAATAGCATGTTATAAACTAACTATCCCAAAAGCCTAAGCTTTATGATGAAGGCATTGAAGTTTCTACATTTAACAACGGATTGTGTATTTATGTGCAGATATGATCCTCGTAAGCGTTTAACAGCAGCACAAGCTTTGGAGCATGAGTAGGACTCCTTTTCTTCTCCTTGTTTGTTCTTGTGTGTATTATGTGTATCTAACCTTGAAAAGTATGATTTTTACATTTTTAAGTTATTGGTTTTTCTATGTTAATCTAAATCTTCAATTAATTCTACCTCCACCCCTGAATCTTCAATTTCTTGATATGATCTATGATGCACTGAAAATTATGTGGTTGCCATCTTGTTGTATCAATATACTCAGGACTGTGCATTGTGACTTTTGGATATATTAGTTCTTTTTTCTGTAGTTCAGCTGTTATCTGACAAGCATCCTTATGCTCTGTTTGCCAGGTATTTCAAAATTGAACCATTACCTGGACGGAAGTAAGATTCTTTCTTCCCACTTTTGGTTATTCTTTGTTGGCCTTTATTCTTTAAATTAATGGATAAAACCTGTTCCTATCATTCTTGATTGCTTTCAATTTATTTAAAATTTTGTTTGGAAGATTTATAAACAGAAATATTCGTGCAGTTATTTTGTGTTCTATTAAAAACAGTAGTCTTCATGAAGCATGTATTCCGTCAATGTTTATTTTCTTTAAACTGAAACATTTCTGTAAAATCATGCTCAGTGCACTTGTACCCTGTCAACTTGGAGAGAAAATTGTAAATTATCCCACTCGTCCAGTGGACACCACAACTGATCTTGAAGGGACAACCAATCTTCCACCTTCACAAACGGTATGCAATGATGATTGAAAATTTGTTGCTACTATGTCATTCTAAACTGAAATTGTGCATGCTTAATATATGATTGGCCTATCTCAATCTTGCAAAGTCTCATTATAGATTTAAAATTTTCATAGATCAGGGCATGTCAAAATAGTGAAAGATATGATTCAATTTTGTCCTAAAATCATTTTATAATGAAATCTTACAGACTCAAATTTACTAGGAGCAATGAATATTTGAGAAATTAAGGATGTTCTTTTTTTATGGACAAGGCAGTACGTTAAATTGTAAGATTATTGCATATTTAGATTTTAGAGAAATGAAGGATTATAATACCCTAATTGAGAATTGATTGCAAAATATCTCTTAGAAGATATATCTTTTCCTTTTGTATCCAAATTGATAATTGATTGCAAAATAATGAACCTTTGTGGATATAACTATGATATCCAAAAATGAGAATAGATTGAGTTTACCTTGGCTAATCCATATCTAATGGAGTCCATCCAATTATAAATCCAAGTATTTACTATTGAACAAGGGAACTTTTGGGAGTTACTTTCTTTCTCAGCAATCCATACCGTTTCTCTTACATTAAGTATCTCCCATTTTTTAAAAATACTTAATATTCTTAAATATTATTACTTAACCTTAGTTAATTCCTCTTTGCATTTGGTTTTCTAATTTTGAATTTTAACACACCATATCAAATTAATAAACATTGATAATGTGTTTTGATTCAAAATAATTATTTTTGTAATTTCCTCTTTAATATTAAAAAGCATTATCTGTTTAATTTATTCCTATCTAATAAAATAGAATTCTTATTACTTGCAATGAATCTATCTCTCATTATACTTTATTCTTGAGATATGTTATTTCATCATTGTTTAACAATATTGATATTTTTTCTTCTATATATTTTTTATTATCTATATTTTAAAATTGAAGTAAAATTTAAAAGTAGCCATGCATTAACTTTCTAGTTTTATATTTCTTTCAGATAAGGGAACTGCTTGGAGAAATAAGTGATAGTTAACATTAATAAAGTTCAATTACATTGTGCAATGATGTTTATGAACATTATCAATGACTTTGCTGTGTCTAATAGAACATAGTTGGCTTTTTGTACCATATTGGGCTATTGGCCCAGTTCGTGTTCAATTTTATCAGACTAGTGCAACTTTTGAGTTTGTTATTAAATTGGAGCAAGTCCTTTGTATCATCTGTGGATAGTCATAGTTGGTATTAATGACTATTGTAAAAAATATATTTGATAAGTCGTACTTGAAAATTTTTAAATATTATATATTTTGTACATGTGGAAAAATGACAACCTAACTTTTTATTATATCACGAGTCATGTCCATAAATACAACTAAGCTTTTTAAAATTTAAAAAATATTTAAACCAAATATTACATAAATTGTATGTCATATATGACTTGCATAATTTTTAATTAGCAACAACTACACAAGCCATATGTGACATATACTACATATTTCTTAATATAAAATTATGTAAGTCTTAAAAACCCTAAATATATCATTGTTTGAATAGAAATAATTATTTAACAAGCTCAAATTTTATTTGAAAATTTTAAATATTACAATCTGAAATTTGAAAATAAAGTTCATGAAATTACATGATCATCTTGGTTATGTTCCATGTCTTGTAAACTTAATCAAGCTCATCATGTAAACTTAGAAACTTTATTTTCAAATTGTGGTTGTAATATTTTAAATTTTCAAGTTAAAAAATTAAGCTCGCCAAATAATTATTTATATTCAAATGATTGAGTACATCATTAAATTGTTTCTTGAAATTACAGTCATTAGTCATTTTAGTCCTTGAAATTATGGAAAAGAAATTTTAGTGCTTATAATTAATAACCATCAATCATTTTAGTCCCTAATATTAAGAATCTTGCAATTTGATCCTTGATTTTGACAATTATAGTCATTTTGCTCTTTAATTTGATGCGCACTGGTCAATTTAGTACTTAAATTGGTTGTGTATCAATCAATTTAATCTCTAACGTTAGGGACCAAATTGACCGATTAACTGTCGGTGATCCCACATTGACTAGTGGGATGAGGCAATTCTCACCTTATAAGCTAGTTTTGTAAGATTGAATTAGACTCAAACTTACATTCTAAGATGGTATCAAAGCTTATCCTAGATCCGTTGTCGGGTCACTCACCATATTATCCATGCACCAAATCCAATGGTGCAAGGAGTGAGAGAGGTGTGTTGGAGATCCCACATTGTTAGTGGGATAACCCGAATAGTGTATATAGTGGAAAGAAAAATGTCTAGAAGACAAAAAAAAAAAACTGGTTACCAAAGGGAGAAGGGAGCTGTACCATCAGGTATTTCTTTACTAGTTCATACTGTGGACAACTTGCTGTCCAAGTATCCAAGGCTTTGGGACTTCTGAGCATAAATCCAATCTGTGAAGCTTAAATTCCAGTTCTGTATTCCAGAGATTTGAATCTTGTTGCTCTAACGAAGAGGAATCTAGACTAGGGGCTTTGGCAATTTCCTTTTAATGTCATCTGTTTGATTCTGTCATTTTTTTTTCACATTCCAAGGAACCTTTTCCACAAATGGATAACTAATAGCAAATAAAAGGGGAAAGGGGGAGATTCCAAAGAAAGAAAAGTAGCATTCTGTTCATTTAAGAAAGAAATTATAGAATTACTGAATGCAGTGCAGCCTTACTTGTGTGTTACTTAACAAGAAGCCACTCAAGAGGTTCATTTGGTTTTGCTGGTAAAGATGTATGTTCTTTTTTATTATTCTCCTTAGCATTCTTATATATCTATCTAAATTTTTTATTTTTTAATTTATTCATATAAAGTTTCAATTTGAAAAAAATGTTTCTTCATTCAACATAAATAATGCAGAGTTAGTCGTTGATAAAGAAAATGCATAGCTCCACATCTGCTAAAACTTTATTACTTCTCCTTACTAGTATGTCTATTCCATGAGATTAAATTATCTCTATTTCTGGTTGTTGGGCACCTAATGCTGTAGAATAAAAACCAGGATCAAGACATCAAAAGTAAAAATACTAACTCATAGGATGTTTTTTAACCCATCTATTACGATACAAGACTTGAGTAGTGGCCTGTCGCTTCCAACTACAAAGGTTTCAAAAGAATTTGTGACAATCGACAAGAAGCTTTCGCCATGATATATCTGAAAAAGAACTTGTTGATATCTGGCCACAACTCTTCTATCAACTTACGTACCCTGCTAGATATTTCATCAACTACTTTTAAAGAAATTGATTTTTAAAGTTTGAATAAAATCAAACTTGTGATCATCAACACCCTTTTTATTCACAAGTTTCAATTGCCTATATGTGTGAAGTATGGACAATTTCTCCTCGCACTGTCAACTACGAAATACTTTTTTCTCTAAACTACAACATTTTGATTTAGTGTTTTAAATCCCAAATAGTGGCTGACCCTGACAACACTGTAGCTGGCTAGTCGCCATACTATATACATATAAATTCTAAAAAATGGTAAAAAATTACTCAAAATTCATGACATTCATAGAAAGTAATGTGTCTTAAACGAAGCATACAAGTAAATGATAAAAATTATCAATCATTATCTTTTAAGTCTAAATCTGCTTTATCCTTTTCACTGCATTTACAGCTGTAGATTTTATTTTTTGAAATTGAAATCCTCAAAAATGGCCTCCTAAGAAGTCCTAGCCTCTTTATTTAGAGGTATTTTTTGGAATCAATACATATCATCGCTATCCCGTCTGCTACGGCTGCTATTCGGCTCACTATTTGACAACCGCTACACTAAACTGCTTTGTTACAGTGGCCATTGTAGGGGCCAGGGGCTGCTCCGCTCCACTACACCGTTATAGCAGCTTCATAGCGCACTATATAAAATCCTGTTTTAATCAACATTTTTCTGCATTGGCAATGAAGATTTAATAACATGACTTTCTTTTTTGTCTTACAGATATTTTTTCCCCTAATATCATGTGGATTACATGAACATTGACTCTATTGAAAATTACAATGAATTGTGTTAAATTATATTATGCTTAATTTAATATATAAGGATGAAAAATGCAACTAGAGTAATAATTCATGGATTAGGGAATAGAATACTTTTTTACCTTAAATTTAAAAGTATTACGACACTGTAAATTTGTCTATGCCATAACAGATTATATAATTTTATTAATATTTTAAGTTATGCAATGTGTATATGACATATGCAGCTGACTAAAAATTATGTAAGTTGTATGTGCCATATATGACTGATGTAAATTTTTATTAGATATCTTATCAATTTAAAATCTTGTTATTTAGAAACTTCTTATGTAAAATTAAGTTGTTTTTTATGTATACAACTCTTGTAATTTAATTTTAATTATGTAAAACTTGCGTAAAATATATTTTTCTTGACCATTACAACTTACCTTTACAAAGTTCATAGATGGTAGAGTAATAAATTCCAAAGTTGTACTAGTTAGGTAAAATTGAACACAGATTGTACTATTACAGTTAAAAGGCCAGATATAATTACTTAACTACTTATTAAATATATGCTGTCTTTTGTCCATTTGATTGTCTGGTTCCTTGGTGAACTTAAACATGCAAGCTTCACACGTGTGAAGCGTGATTGCGCGTGTGTGAATAATGAGGGTAAGCCTTGGTGCAATGACAAGGTTGCCTTGTGAGCTAGATGATCAAATCCCAGAAACATTTTTTCTGCTTGTGGGGTAAAAGGCATACATTTTCCCTCCTCAGACCTCACTAGGTGGGAGTCTCAGGCTATGGGTCATCCTATATACATGAATAATATGCTGAGTGGAATTTGTGCATTTGATATCATTGTTTCTTATTGAAATTTAAGTTGCCTTGGTTTTATAAAATACTCATTCATAGTAAAGTATGGTTTATATATGTGTAAACATGCTCTACGGCTGAGTTTTAATTGTGTAAATTAATTTCTTTTTTCTTTGAGTCAGGTAACTGGAGTTTCTGGCAGCATGGCTGGTGCTCATGGGTCAAATAGATCTGTCCCTCGGCCAATGAATGTTGTTGGAATGCAAAGAATGCCACCTCAAGCAATGGCAGCTTATAATCTCACATCTCAGGCAGCCATGGGAGACGGAATGAATCCTGGGGGTATCTCAAAGCAACGAGGTGTTCCACAAGCCCATCAGCCGCAACAGGTTGGTGTTTTGTGGGAATTGGGAAAGGGGAGCAGGGGTTTAACTATTTTTTTTTTGTATTTTTTCTTTTGTTGTGACATTCAAATTTACTATGTTGAACAGTTGAGAAGGAAAGAGCAAACGGGGATGCCGGGATACCCTGCACAACAGAAGTCACGACGAATGTAAGGTAATGCAGTTCTGAACTTGTGGTTCCACTTATTTGTGGTGGTAGGCTGGTGGCTTTCATAGATATGAACTTACTTTTCATTGAACTGGGAGGATACCTTTGAGGTGTGAATCTGAAAAATCTTCTATTGGTATTTCTGATGAGTGTTATCAATTTTCTCATATTTTGTGTGGATGATTTTTATGGACAAAGGTTAACGAAAGTTCTACTGGAAAATTTAAATTAAGCTTGGAATTTGATTATTGTGCTAAGGTTCTTGAAAATTGCATGGGAATCTCAAAATCAAGCATCACCTTATCTATTTCTTTACTAGTCACGTGCTTTGCGGGTTGTGGCAAACATAAAATTCTACACATTCTTCATTTTTTATAATTTCAGCCAACATTATTGCACCTGTTGGAATACTTCAGCTAACAGTTGGGAAACTCTCTATTTGCAAATTGCTAGTGAGATGTAATACATTGTTTCATGGTTAGGTTTCTGCTGGAAGAGAGACCAAGTGAAGATAGATTTGGAGTCAATGCTTCAGTACCTAAATTCATGCAGGCCATTTCTGGACAGAGTTTGCCTTCAATACTTGCAGACCTCACTTTGTTGCAATCAAAGATTGGGTGCATTCTTCACTGGAATTTGATGCTAAAATGCTAACTGTAATGCTGGAACACCAATGAAGGCATAAAAGGGAATAAACGCATGAAAGGGTTAAGCTACTGTAAGCAAGCACACATTATGTCATGATTATAACTCTCCAATTCTCTTGTATTTTCTTAGCTTTTAGGGAAGATCAATGTTAGTAAACCAAATGTTGAACATTCTTTAGGTTTTCATAATGGAACTTTTGCCTTAGGTGTTCCAGTTTTTGATTTTTACTGTGAGGAGTCAAATTGCCTTGGACTAATTTTTCACTCACAAGTAAGCTCTTACGGGTAACATTTTTTCTTTATTTATAATTATTGAAGCTCTCTGCGTGTAAGATGTAATGTAAACTTTGTGCTTGGAGAATTATCTAAACATACTTTTGGAACCATAATTTTAAGCCCGAGTTAAATATTTTAATATCAATGGCGAAAAGCTCTCTACTCGGTCATCATAAACTTAAGATGTAATTCATTAGTCTTCTGAACATTTTCATCTAGTTGCAACTCCACCTATTGGTCCTTGCAGGTTTCTACTTTTGGATGTACTTGCAGTCTTTCGATTATCATTTTGTTTTATGTTTCCCTCGTCTCTCTTCTCTTTACTTATTTTCGCTTTTCATTGAAAGATATATAAGAGAAACAACTTCTGTTTTGCAATTTTACATTCATCACAAAGAACTCAAATAACTATGTTGTTTTGTTATTTTAAAATCATTTTAGACACTTTTTTTTTTAAATATAATAATTAAATGACACCTTATTAATTAAATGACTTGTCTTCACTTATCTTGTCATGAGATACATCAACACACCATTTAAAAATTAATAGAATAATAAAATAATTGTCATGAGATACATCATCACACCATTTAAAAATTAATAGAATAATAAAATAATTGGATGATATAATTCGTAAAAACATAAAAAATAGAGGATAAAAATAGGAATTAAGTAAAAAAATTAAAATTATACATCTTCATGATTTAATTTACCAGGAGACTAATTTATATGTGGAAGTTCTTTTTAGTATTAACAGTATTTATGTTAAAAAAATGAAAGAAAAATAAAAAACAAATAAAAACATTCATGTACTAATCAAAGTATTATACATGACACTAACAAAGTATTATGTGTTGCATGGTTTATGCTTATGATATAGATATATAGTTTTTTTTTTAAATAATTGAAGAAATAACAAAATAGTAACGTTCATAATGAAATTGTAAGAATAACAAATTTAATTTACAAATGAATATGATCAAGTGTAAAAAATATAGTGTTTGGGTCTGATACTAAATTAAATATGTAGGATATATTAAAGACGTAATTTTAGAATAATACAAATATTTTCCTAATTTAGATATTAACAATACTTTTATACATAGGTGATATGTGATTCGTTAAAAAGCTTAATAGTGATTTACGGTATAAAATAATTTTACAAGGTTGATATAACTTTTAAAATATTTACAAAATTTATTAAATTTATGATTGAATGATAGTATAAAACCATTTTAAAAACTTAATACATAATTTATTTTTTCTAGGTTTGAATTAATTTTTTATTGAAAAAAATATTCTTTTGAAAATAAGGTTAAATGAACTTTCAAATGTGTTTATTAAACCTATAAATTAAGATTTTGATAATAAAAAAATTATTATAAAATTTATATTGATTGAGATTGTTTTCCGGCAAGTGCTACGATAATTGAAGAAATTTATAAATCATAGGCGGGAAGGTTTATTCCTACACAATTTACATGAGTAAAGTAAAGATTATAAAAAATAGACTGAAACCTTGAGGTTCATACGAGAAATTAAAAAAGATTCTAAAAAATAAACTGACACTCGGAGTTCTATACGAGAAATTAAAGAAGATTATAAAAAATAGGCCGACAATAAACCTATATGAGAAATTAAAGAAGAATATCTAAAATAGATTGACACCTTGATGTCTATACGAGAAATGAAATGAAAGAAGATTATGACAATAAACTTATACGGAAAAATTAAAGATTCTAGAAAATAGACCAACATTTTAAAGTTTACATGAGAAGCTAAAGTGAAGATTTTTAAAAAATAAACCAACATATGAATTTATGTGAGAATAAAAGATTATTAAAAATAGACTAACATGTTGAGTTTATATGAAAATAAAAGATTTTAAAAAATATATCGACATACCAAGGTTTATATGAGAAGTTGAAGTGAAGATTCTTAAAAACATACCAACATGCTGAGTCTATATGAAAATAGAAAATTTTCAAAATTAGACATACACGTCGAGTCTACATGAGAATAGAAGATTTTTAAAGATAAATCGACATGCTGAGTTTACATGAGAATCAAGAATTCTTGAAAATAGACCAAGATGTTGAGTTTACGTGAAAATTGAAGATTCTTAAAGATAGATCGACATTTAGAGATTTATACTAGAATTTCTTAAAAATAGACTGATATGCCGAATTTATATAAGAACAAAAAATTCATTCGGTAATAAAAATGAAAAATAAAAAATCCCCAAAACTTGAGTGTAAGAAAAAGATTATAGGTGAGTTTTTTTTTAGTATACAACCACCGAGGAAAAGACTAACATGAGCATTGATAGAAGAAAACAGTTCAATTCTAGATAGGTAAGAATAATCTTTACATCTGTCAAAAAAATAGATAATTACAACGAAGAGGCATGTAGATTTGGAGCTTTCGGCAGTTTTCTTACTATGTTATACATTAACATTCTGCATTTCTTTCCACATTAAAAAAAATATATATAATTTCTACACATGGATAACTATTAGTACGTAAAAGGCCGAAAGAGAAAAGGGAAAAAGTCCAAAGAAAAAAAAAGTGTCAAAGATACATAAGTTAAAGAAGCCACTCAAGAAATTCATATGATTTTGCCGTAAAAGATATATAAGTTTATTATAGTTATTTTTTTTTTATAATTTTCCTTAACATTTTTATATATTTAAAATTTTTATTTTTGAATTTATTTATGTAAGCTTTCAATTTGAAGGACATGCCTCCTCGTGCAACATAAATAATGCAGAATCTTCAGTTAAGAAAATGCATAGCTTCATTTCGGCTAAAATTTTATTACTTTTTCTTCTACTAGAATGAAAATTTCGTTGTTTTCTTTATCCTGCTTATGTATGTCTATATTCCATAAGATTAATTTCTCCTCACACTATGTGAATTACAAAACATTTTTGTTTTCTCTAAACTACAGCGGTTTAATCAGCGCATAGCAAAATATATATATATATATATATATTCAATGATAAAAACTACACAAAATTTATTACATTCAAAAAAAAAAATCATAGGTATGTTGAATAAAATACAAAAATAAATATTAAAAAGTTAAATAAATTTTTTAAATAAGAATAATTAATTACCATCTAAATCTAACTTTTCTTTATCATTTTTATTACTATTATAGCTGTACATTTCATTTTTGAAACTTAAAATTAAAAAAAAATCCCTTACAAAACCCTAAAGTTTTAGAAGATTTTTTAAATACACATAACACATAATCACTATCCGGTAGTATCTGTATGCTGTGTCAGTTATTTAGTTAGGTACATCTGTTATACTAAATTGCTCCGCTGTGGCTAAACCTTTAACTACACCATTATTCATGCTATTTAAAACTTTATTTTTAGTCAACTTATATTTTGACGATGTAAAATTCTAAAGAATTTTTAAAAAGATATTTTTAGTGATATTTCAAAAGATTAAAGTCACACATCACTTTAGATTGAGATCTCAAACTCATCAAACTAGTATAGCAGAGGAGAAAAGTCCACGAGCATGAGTCTGAGCTTCATAGGTATTTAGTAGTGCAAACAGTTGTAACTGCTTTGACTTGATCTTGCAGTGGTTTTTGATAGATGTAGTCACGCAGAGAGATAATGCAAATTTTTTCTGTATTGGACATGAAAGCTTAATGTATTTTCTTAGTCTTTTAGATATTTTTTGTCCAGATATCAGCTGGATGGCATGAACATTTGACTTTTGTTAAAATTGATGATTAAATTAAATAGAAAAGAAAAATTACAATAAATTATATTAAATTGGGGTATATTATTCTTAATTTAATATACAAGGATGAAAAGTGTAACTAGAGTAATAATTCAAAGATTAGAGAAATAAAATATTTTTTTTTCTTAAATTTAAAAATATTACTACACTGTGTAAGTGGTCTTGCCTATAACAACAGTTTGCATAATTTTAAAAGTGTCATAAAATGCATAAATGACATGTGCGATCCACTTATAAATTATGTAAGTTGCATTTGTCATTTAGGTATTATGTAACTTTCTATTTATGTATTTTTCAATTTAAATATTTGTTATTTAATTATATAAATAATCTGAGAGTCATATCTCATGGATACGACCAGTGATAAAATTAAATTAAGTTGTCATTTTTTATATATACAACTTTTGTAATTTAATTTTAATTTTGTAAGACTTGCATACAATATATTTTTTCATTAACCATAGAGAACATTACAACTTTTCTTTACAAAAATCTAGAGTAAGAAATTTCAATATTGTGCTAGTTTGGTAAAATTGAACACAGATTATACTAGTTAAAGGCTCGAATATAATTTACTTAACCATTTATTAATAACATCCTAAGTACCTTTTGTGTATTTAAATTGTTTGGTTGCTTGCTAAACTAAAATATGCGGTAAAACAAATAGAGGTTCAAATCCTGGAAACATTATTGTGTTTGTGGGGGGATAAAACTGACTGACAAGATTTGCCTAATGAAATGAGATTACTAACAGTGCAGCCAAACTAATAAGTTAACAAGATGCCACAAGAGGTTGTTTTGTTTTCTCAGAGAAGATGCATTATTTTTTTTCCTAATTCTCCTTGGCATTTTTATATAACTAATTTTTCATTATTTTAATTTATTTCTAATTTGAAAGACATAAACATAGATAGTATAGCTCCACTTCTACTAAAATTTTGTTACTTTTCCCCGACAGTATAATGAAATTTCATTGTTTTCTTTCTCCTTCTAATTAAATTCTCTCTTTTCTAGTTGTTGAGATTTTTTTTTACACATCTATTTAATCAACACAACACTATTACAATATAGGACTTAAGATAGTGACATGTAACTTGGAACTATAAAGGTTTCGACCAACTAGAGAAGAATTGGTGACGATTGACAAGAAGCTTCAGCTTGACATACCTGGAAATGAACTCGTTGATATTCAGCCATAACTCTTATTATATTGAATTACATATCCTGCTAGATATTTCATCAACTACTTCTAAAGAAATTTTGATTTTTGTAACTAAAGTTTGGATAAAAACAAACTTGTGAGAATCAACACTATTTGTATTCACGAGTTTCAACTGCCTACACTTCAATTTATCCTCACATTGTGTACATTACACTGCTTTTTGTTTTCTCTAAACTGCAACATTTTAACCCAGCGTTTTAAATCCTAAGTGGCTAATAAATTTAAAGCTCATGTAGATTTATAAAGTTATTTTGCATTGTATTTGCATTGACTCATGAAAAATTAATGAGAAAGCAACCTATAATAAAAAAAAAAATCATGTAATTCATGTTCTTGAGATCTTTATTCACAATTGCATGATTTTATTTGGTGACTTGTGTTTATCAATGTAAGAAACATGTGGAGACAACCCTTATCATATAAATCAGTTTTATAAGATTGAGTTAAACCTAAATCAAAATTATAAGATGAAATTAAAATATATCATAAATCTATTATTGGATCACTTGTCATGTTATCTATACATCAAGCTTAATAATGGGATACGAGGAAGTCAAAATATTTAAGTCTTACATTGATTTGAAATAAAATAAAACCTGAATATAGCATAAAATGAGAGACAATCCTCGTTAGAAGCTAATTTTATAAAGTTGAGTTAAGCTAAAAATTATATTTTAAAATTGTATCAGAGCGGTTGAATTTAGATTTACATTTTTGAATCCACTTTTTTTTTATATGAATTATGTTCATGAATTTGTACTAAGTGGGAATAAAGGGTTTACTATTTAAGAGTATGAGAGAAATTTATTACTTGTATGTTTTATGTTTTTGTAAAATAAGGAAATAAAGAAATACAATAGCCATAACATTGTTAGCGAGCTTAAGACCTTAAGCATATTACAAAAATTCTTCCCTATTAGGCCAACCTTATGAATACTACTTTTTAGTATATAATTTATGTTTTAGTTCTTCTCAACATCTCTTATTTCTCTTGTTCTTCTTTCTTCTTCATTTCTCTCCTCTTTGTTTCTTTTTTCTTTTTCCTTATTAACATCTTTGTCTTCATTAGTCTCTATATGAGCAATTTTTTATGTTTTAGTCCCTCTCAACACCTCTCGTCTCTCTTCTTCTTTCTTCTTCCTTTCTTCTTCCTTTCTCCCTATTTGGTTTCCTTTTTTCTTTTTCCTTATCAATATCTCTCCCTTCATTTTATTTTGCTGGTTTTGTTTATTTTAAATTCTCTTATATAAATTAATTCTTATTTACCCTAAATTAGAAAATCTCAATATTATAGTTTAGATGCACTAGGATGAGATATAATATGCGAATAGCAATTTGTATGCATAATGACTTGTTGTATCGTAGGACCAATCACTTGGAGATATATAATATATCAAATGCTTGCTGGGTTGTTTTAATCTTGTTGCATCAAATGTTTGGGTGTTTGTGCTTTATATGAATATTTTTTTAATGTTTTAGTTCTTACCAAGTAACTTCATTAGTTCTACGTTCTTTAACACCGCCACATGGCAACTTGGATCGTGACGGGGATGACAAAACTTTTAGAAGTTTTGGAATTTGAGTCCTTCCAGGAAAGGAATAAGGAGTACGGAGTCCCCATCAACATTTATATGGAAAATGCCAGGAAACCTTAGGTTGGATAAGGCTGGTCTGGAAATCAGAGTTTGAGTTTGGGAGTCAATTACATGTTGGGATCACCAAGTGTCCCATCACGTCTATCCAAGGATAGTTATCCTAACTAGATGCATGAAATGAGATGTCACTTCTACACTATAGCTTTTGCCTTTCTAGAAATGGAAGATATTTACAAGGAACGAATAAAGGATTTTTGGTTTTTTTGGATGAATGAAATTGACAAGAGTTGCTTCTTGCTCCTAGATGTAGAAGGAGCCGAGATCGTCTCGGCCAAGTAGAGGTGTCGAGACTGTCTCAACCAAATAGAGGTGCTGAGACTGTCTTGGCCAAGTAGATGTGCCAACTAGGTGTCGGCTGGACGAATGTGCCAAGTGCCACTCAACGTATGTGTGTTGGAAAGCATGAGATACCTGAACCAAACTAAAGAGCACTAGCTCTTGGTCTACGTCGATTTCAGTTATGTGGGGTCGATTCGAAGTTAGCCTACACTGTAATATATTTCTAGATTGGAAAAGGGAAATGTGTTGGCTTAGAGCTTAATGTAGCTAAATGAATATGCACTGTGAGAAATCTTGAAGATCTTACCTTGTATTTAGAAGTCGTATTTCAGTTCCCCGTTGAAAGGTGGATGAATGATTTCCTCCCATCCCTTTTCCTACAGACTCCTTTCAATGTTCGTAGAATCCTCCTCCATCAGCCCCTTTATAAACCGCTTCTTAAGTCACTGCAATATGATATCTCCACTATTTTTCCTTTTTCCTCTTAGGATTTATCCTCTAGCTTTAGTACGTTACTATTGTTCATTTTAGTACAAATTTATTATGGAAGCACATGTTAGTAATTTTCGATTAAATAAAAAGAATTCCGTCAAATGTGTAATGATAAAATGAGGGTAACTTTTTTTTCGAGGAAATCCTAGTCTGATTGCTTCTTATTATTGATGATAATAATCGGATCCAGACTCTTAAGTACATAAAAAAAGTTTCATGACATGTAAGATAATATACTAAAAAGGTTTTATCTGTAAAAAATTATGGAAACAAGTGCGATTATAGCTTTACTCCCAACCCGCGCGCTCCCATACCTTGATGTATTTAATATATTAATTTTAAAATAAAATACTAATATGTTTTTTATTCAAGAATAAAATACTAATATTAAACTAACATTTCTACAACTTTGCAAGCATAACTTACTAATCTTATTTTAATAACTTAATTTTTTTTTATGTTAAAATTGGAATCCTTATTTTTTCGCTGGCCAGTAATATGTTGTTATATCCTATCCCGAGATAATATTGTTTAAATAGATATAATAGTTTTATCTTTTATCTTATTTTATTGGTCTGATGTATTTTTTATCTTAAGAGAAAATTGAGTTAGAAAATATTGAAAATGATATTATTTTTTTTCTTCATATCTAATATAATAATATATATTATATAAATTAATATATAATACTATATTTTATTATATAAAAATTAGTATATTATATAATATATAATATAATTTATATACAAAATAAAAAAAAATATATAACATATTATAGTTATATATATTATATATAACAATAATATATATTATATACAATAATATAAATTATATATAATACTAATATATATATACTCTATGTATTATATTTGTTATATATTTTGTTATTTTTTAGATATATGTATATATTATATAAAATTTAAAATATATTATTAATTACAATACTAAAATTTAAATAATTATCATATAAATATTTTTTACAAATATATTTGAATAATAATTATAATTTTGAAAATCGTATATAATTTTTTTATATAATTATTTTTTAGAAAATAATAAATTTATCATTTAAACATAATTTATATTTTATTTTAATATAACTTACTGTATATTAAAATATTAGATAAAATTAAAGTTTATTATACTCTTTATCGTATCTTATCTCGTTTTCGTATCATTTCCTATGACGACCTAATACGGCGTATATAGTATCTTCGTCTTTAAGCAAAAATGCGACCCTATTTAAGCATAGTAAAGCATGATGACCTCAGAGATGGCAATTACATATGTTGGACCTTTGCATTCTTTGCATAACAACTTCATCCTTAACAAAAATGCCAGTAATAGGCCCAACCACATAAGAAGAGATAGACAATACTATCTGCTTAGTTATGAGTCTAAGAATGAGTAATTTTTTAAAACACGGGTATGACGTATGAAGATCAATAGGAGTTTGTTATAGCTAGGGTATAAAATTATATTTTTAGTAATCTTTCTAGAAATATCATTCATGTAAACATATATTTTTGGTTGACATATAGTAATTTAAAAAAATTAAAAATAAAAGAAGAAACTTGGAAGAAGAAAGTGAAAATAGATAATTATTGTAAAATAAGTAGTTAGTGTAACATTATGAAAATTAACTTCTATTATTATAGAAATACAAAATATCTATTTTTCATTATGAGAATAGGAAGTAAGACAGATATAAATAACTTATATTCCTAATAAACAATCAAAATTTGTACTAAACATTATTCTCAAGTTCATTAATTTTCTCCAAAATTTTTCATAATACCCTGAAATCTCTACTCCATATTTCTTTTTTATAACTATGAAAATTTTGGTAAGTACTAATTTATATTGGGACAGAGTTAGCTTACAAGAAACTCTCAAGTGGAACGCATTAAATATGCGGTATATAATATATATTATATGAGTTGAGATATCATGCAAGTATATAACTAAAGGCCACAGATTATACCTGGCATGTAAAACTACATAATAAGTTTCTTGTTGTTTTCCCTTCCGGGAAGCAATAGACCGCTTCTAGTTCTTTCATTTATTTTATTTATGAGTCTCATGCATGATCTCATCCACTATTATTACATCCAAACTGAAAGCCTCCATACCCCACTTGCAAGTTCTTGTCTCTCGCTATAAAAACACATTGCTCTCTAATAGAAGGGTTATGTTGTGCTTGTGCACTCTTCTACTTCACAACTATGTCTGTAGTTCCTTGCCACCACACCACTGAAACAGATAACTGTGGCGGTGAAAGTGAAAGGTTTCACAAGTTCTTTGAGTGCTGGATTTCTAAGCAAAACCAACATCTGAAGGACCTTTTAGCTGCTGAATCAACTCACCTAACAGATGAGCAAGTGCAGGCACTGAATGATAGGGTGGTTGAGCACTATGAGTCCTACTACAAGGCCAAGTCAAGGAGTGCAAAGCAAGATGTGTTGGCCATGTTGTCCCCAACATGGATGAGTTCCTTGGAAGAGGCTTTTCTTTGGATTGGTGGATGGAGGCCCAGCATGGCATTTCACTTGCTGTATTCCAAGTCTGGTTTGCAATTTGAGGCCAAACTCAGTGAACTGATCCAGGGCCTAAGAACACATGACTTGGGAGACCTATCAGCATCCCAACTTGCTCAGTTTGATGAGATACAAAGGAGGAGCATCTCAGAGGACAGGGAGATCACAGAATTGATGGCAAGGCACCAGGAGACAGTGGCTGATGCCTCAATGGTGGAGTTGTCTTGTGTGGTTTCTGAGATTATTAGAGCCAATAAAATTGCAGGAGAGATTGATGAGAATAGGGAAATGGAGGACAAGGTTGAATCAAATCTGGTGCCAAAGGATGAAGGTTTGGAGAATATCCTGCTGAAAGCTGATGAGCTAAGTTTGAGAACACTCAAGGCCATTGTTAATGTTCTGACTCCAAAACAGGCCATTCATTTCTTAATTGCTGCTGCAGAGCTGCACCTGAGGCTGCATGAGTGGGGCAAGAAGATGGATGCCAGAAAGGGCAATCGTGGTTTTGGAGAGGCCAAAAGGCATTATTCATCAAGTTGATTAAAGTGAAGCGTGCACAGAGTTGTCCTACCTTGGATTTTATATTGCTGTAATAACTCGGAACAAGGTGAAGAAAAGAGAACATGATAAGGCTGCAATTTTTTTTATAGGGTAGGAATAGGATCAAATCAAATTAAATCATTCCTATGCATTCCCAGCTTTAGAAAAATAAGACAAGTCACATTTTGTTTTTCTAAAACCAGGTTAATATTATGAATGATAGTTAAGATTATTAATAATGTGGTTAATTGGTTATGTTATTTAAGTTTATTAATAATGCGATGAATTAGTAATGAGTTTTCAACATTTAATATTTATCTATGTGGTAGTATGATTAGATCTCCTTTATCATATCAACGATATATAATTTCTCTCCATTATTTACTTTTTTAAAAATTCAGAATTTGAAATATGTAATTAGACAAAAAAAGACTTAACTTCTTAGTTCTTTAGAGTCATACAAATATACAATATCTTGATACATTTAATTATGCTTTTAACAAATAATTAATCTAATTTGTAGTCTGAATTCATATAAAATATATTGTTCATTATCTAAATTTCTTACATTTACATCTTTAGAAAAAAAAAAAAAGTCATATCCATATAAAACAAACTAAAGCTCTTTATATTAGAAATAATTCAAAGTGTTAGAAATAATTCAAAGTTTGTTAAACCAATTAAAAAATTATGAAATTAGTTAGTTTGTTAACAACTACATAACATAGTTATATTATTTTTCTTGAATATACACTTTCAATTAAATACAATTCATTTCATTTATTCATGTTAGGAGTGATTGCTAACACTTTATTATTTAACTTTCATCAGTAAGGTCTTATAAATTCATATAAAATATATTATTCATTATCTGAATTTTTTATATTTATATTTTTAGAAAAATAAAAATAAGTCTTTTTCATATAAAACAAACTAAGACTCTTTATTTTTTATCTTTCAAAAAACACTTTTATAGTTGAATTTAATTTCAAACTAAAAAAAATAGTACGAGATTTCAATCATTTAATTATTGATTTCAAGTTCAAATTTTAAATATGTAAATTAAATATTAAAAAAAATCTATTCACATATACTCAAGTTTAATCAAGATTATTGGTTATATATATATATATATACATATAAAAAAGACGATAAAGCCTGTTTAGTCGGATCATTCCCATGTTATTCACTACAATTCTTATCTTACAATCCATCCAAAAGGGAATTTAAATCTGTAACCAAATGTCATGTAATCTCTATTGCACAAGTGTGAAGTGTCTAGTTACATTGATCAATTGCAACAAGGAAAGAAATGTTGTAAATTTTGAATTAAGAGTCTGAAAAATTAAAAGATTGAAGAAAGAAAACATAAATAACTGGGAGAAGAATTACCAAAAAAACAAAATAATAAAAAGAAGCACCAACTCTTGTCCGCATATTGTTTCAGGGCATTGTCTAGGTCTAAATTAAAACTAAAAGGGATAGTAAATACATGAAATGACATAGGCAATACATGATATGAAGTATCATTCTTTGACGCTGCTTTGCCCAAAACCCCAAGAAGCAACGAATAACAGAGTCATGCCCATTCAAATCGTATTCTTTGACAAAGAGTAACGACCATTTGAAACATACTCTTATACAAAGAGTTGTAATGATTTTTCCATAAAAAATTTATTTAACCAGAGGTTACATTTTTATGTACACTCACCATATCACCATATGATATCCAATATGCAGTAGACCAAGATACCATTCGATCAATCACAATGACTTTATAAATTAATGGTGGATCAATATTAGAAATAAAATTTCTAACATTTATCCTACACTAAGCACGTTGCTTTTTTTTTTTTTTCTTGGTCAGAAGCATATCGATTTGTTTATACTACTGCGTAGATGAGCTTGCGGGAGTTATTTTAATTTAAACAACTTTAGCTGCACACTGTCCAAGGTAAACTAGCTCTGCACTGCACCAGCTGTCCAAGTGGTAAGGATTCGTAAATTTCGTCCTGCAGATATTGGTGCCCTGCTCCAATATATATATATATATATATATATATATATATATATATATATATATATATATATATATATTTATTTATTTATTTTTATTTATTTATTTATTTATTTATTTATCAATCAGACATTCTATTATAGTATTATCAATTAAAATTAATTGAAATTTAAAAATCACGAGTCAAATTTATTAAATAAAAAATATATCTTATTAAATTTTATAATTTTTAATTAATTTTAACTAATAATAAAGAATATGTTGCTAGCATGTATTTTTTAATTTATTTAATTATAAAAAATTATAATTTATAATTGATACGATTTTTAATTAGTTATTGTAAAAATTAATAAATTTCTTATAAGTAGTAAATTGTAATTAAATGATAGTTAGTATACGATTATTTTTTCTTAAACATACATGTATTAATATCATTTATCTTAAGTATATTAATATCAAACACATACAATCATTTATCTTAAAATAAAAGTGTAATTTTTCAAATTAAAAGATTGAACAATATAATTTAAGTACCTATAATTTATCTTAATAATATACATACTTGTTTATTTTGAGTTGCCGAAATATTTAATTGAAGTGATTGGACATGAGAAAAAAAAATAACCGTACAGTTAACAATGCTTATAAAATAAAAATTGTTAACTATACTAATAACTTATCTATGACAAAAAAAAAAAGTCAAGGAGGATGTGAGGAGTCAAAAATGGTAAGAACTAAGTAGAAAAAAAGAAAAAAATGAGTAACATTATATAAACATTATGTACAGAATACTTTATTAATATTTTTTAAAATAAAAAATATAATAACAATAATTTTTTACCTATAAAAAAGATATGAAATATTCACCGTGGATGACTAATCTTCATAAAAAAAAATTATGAAATTTATCACAATACTTGTGCTTGGGATCTAAATTTATCACAATTACTTTATCAATGTTTATAATTCTCTTGATTTTTTGGTTTGTATATCGTGAAATTATGTATTATATTTATATATTATCTATCTCCCTGTGTGAATTAGGACTTTGATGTCCATGGATAATTTTGGTAAAAAAGAAAAATAAATATAGTGGTGGTGATGATGGTGTAAGGGGGTAGACGTAATACGTATGCAGAGAAAGAAAGAGAGGTGAAAATGTATTGTGAAGAGAAAGAAAGAGATACGAAGATACACTAAACTGAACTAGTAGCAGTGATTTGATTTTGTGTGGAATGGGTAAGTAACTCGCTAATAAACTACTGAGTCTGAGTGAGACACCACACTCAACTCACAACACAAGAGCGTGTAACGCACTCAAACCAATTCTGCACTGCACCGCTCTCTTTACTCGGTAACTAACACCCAACATTCCCATTTCAATTCAATGTTTTCTCCTTCTTTTTCTTCACAATTCTTCTGCGATTTGTCTCTGTCAATTTTGCTTCTTTCAATTGTGGGTGCCGCCCCATCAATCGTGCGTGCACTCATGGCCGTTAAAGCTTATGCCTCTCCAATATGATATTCTTGTTTGTAAATTAATTTTAGTTATTCAACTTATTCTGTCATATTCACTCTATAACAAAATCTAGGCATTTGGGTGTATTCCTCTTGAGTACACTAGAATTGAATTTTGAATTTCTCTTGGAATTTTAGACGTCTCCGCTGATCATATTTCATTTATTTATTTACTTTTGATAATTTCACAAGGGATTACGTTAAATTGCAATTAACATACACGTGCTTCAGGTTATACAAGAACTGGATCTGCAGCATTCAAAATTCTGTATTCTTCTGGAGAATATATAGTCCCACCTTTTCAGCTTGATCTTGGGCATTGTTTTTGGCTAAGGGCCTCTGGTTTATGATTGAAGCGAAAGCGTATTTTCTGTGTATGTGTTTTTTTTTTGTTTGTTTGTTGGAATGCTGGTGTTTAGTCTTTTCTTGATGGTGATTCTCGGTGCAGAAGAAAGCTTTGTGAACTCAATTAAGTAATCTTATTGAAGTAGAATGGTCCAGTAATCTGAAAGCTCGATTCAATCTGAAGACTGAAGTCGCTGAACTGATTAGATGGGCAGAGAAAATGCGTTAGAAATGGCTAAGGAAGAAGTCAGTGATGATTGTTCCTCGAATGGGGATTTAGAATCTCATGCTCGACTTAGTTTGGAGAAGGAGACAGGTTTGGGAACTTGTCGTGTGTGCCAATGTACTGAATCTGATAAAAGGGCAGATGCAGCACTAGAATTTTTGGACATCACTCCAGGTTCAGAAATGTGTAAAAGCAAGGGGGAAGTAGGGTCTGATGGCAATGGTATCCCCCAAAATACGTCTCTTAACAGAAATATTGAAAAAAATACTGGGATGGTGGAGTTTGTAAGCCCTGATGGGGAGGTTTTCATTTGTAAAAGTGATTTGGAACTTGGTTTGTCTCATCAAGATAAATTAGTTGAACTTGGATGTTCTTGTAAAAGTGACCTTGCTTTAGTACATTATGCTTGTGCACTCAAGTGGTTTGTGAACCATGGATCTACTATTTGTGAAATATGTGGACATATAGCAAATAATATCAGAATTTCTGACTTCAATAAGGTTGTTGGTGCTTTGAAGGAGTATGAAGTATTGAGGGAAAGAACTGCTAGTGGGGATCCTGGTGCTGCACAAGTTCATGCAAATGCTGGTGTGGATCCTGATGCTGTGGCTGCTATCCGGAGGCAACGGCTAAGTGAGATTGCACTTTGGTTTTGTCCTCATAATAACAGTCACAATAACAACAATAGCAATGTGGACACAGTTTCACAGGTTGTTTCTGAGCAGCCTTTGAATATTGTTATTGAAGATGCTGTCCCTGTACAGAATCCTGCAACTAAGTGGGCTGTGGAGGGTACAGGGATCCTGCTTGCTACAGGGCTGCTTACCATCACCCTCGCATGGCTTATAGCTCCTCGTGTTGGAAAGGTACATAAAATTGAATATCAACGGCGATAAGTACCTAAACTTACTAATATATTTATATAGCAAGTTCTTGCTTAGATGTCCTTTTTTTGTCTGAATGTGCTTGTATATGCATAAATGGACCCATACCTTGTTTCTATATAACCATTTTTAGTTTACCTTTAACTTGTGAATTTACAAAATTGTAGGCTTAAATTTTGAGGTTATGATGTGATGCATGCACCGAGTCAGGCTTAATGTGTTACTATGCATGGAGCAAATATACTAGTTTGGCTCTCTATCGATTCATTGCTCTACATGATCTGTAAACCCCATCTTTTTTCTCATGTGTTTCTTCATCTGCTAGACCACATACTAATTTTACTTAAAGAAGTTGCTTTCATCCGTATTAAATATTCTACCAGTTTTAGTTTTTTAGTAAAAGTTATATACTGGAAAGTCAACAACTGGGTCTAACTGGGAAGAATGATGGGTATTATTATATGGGACATGAAATTAATAATGGAATTTAGTTTAACCACTCAGTTGAAATTTAGTCTGGCATTCTGTATAATGATCACCTATTATGGGTCTAATGCCACCACTTTTCCGCTACTAAGATGTGGTAAAGGGAATGGTTTTTGAAGGTTATATAGTTGATGTTTAATATATAGGCCAGAAGCTGAAACTTCTAGATGATGGAAAGCTTAGTGGTCTGCTCCATAATAGTTTAGTCAACATTAAGTCTGTTTTCATGGGCTGTTTTGAAGATTTTTAGGTTATACTTGGGAGTTGGGAGGAGAAGGGAGAGTTAGGAATAAAAAAGAAAACAAAGGGGGCGGGGGGAGATGGGAGGTTAAGTAATAGGTTTCCTAATTTCCTTTCCCTTATTTGGATGATTAAAGTCTCCAAACAAGGGTTTGGTTTACTCAAAACCTTTTCCTCCATCTAAACACACCCTTAAGATTTATTGTTGAGAATCTCATTTATTTATGCAAACAGTGATAAAAGGTAAACTTCAATTTGGGGCAGTAGAATTAGAAAGAAGAAATTGTTAATTATATTAAATGTGAATGGTCAGATTATGTTTTTGGTGTATACTATGAGGTATGTTCATTTTTATGGTTGCTACTATAATATATTCATTTACATTCAGTCCTTATGATTAGTAAAATGGATCTCAGTTTCTATTATATATTGTAACTAGCAAGTACGATTTAGATTAGAACAGAAGGCATGTCAACCCAACTTACTTTAGTTCTTGAAAATTTATTTCCCAGGGATATATTACTTTTGTTTAGACAACTAGCTTCTTTATGTTTGCATGATCCGTACTGGATTAACTTTTGGGAGAACATTTAGGAATGTTTCTACTTTAGAGGCCTTTCCTTTTCAGTTTCATCTCTCTACTTTGCTCAACTCACCGTTAGCTGCTTTTATTCTATTCAGGGTCATTCTCTATATTGGGAATTTCATTTTTGTGTAGATTTGAATGTCAGGGAAACTCATGAATTACAATCCCTTTTGTTCCTACTTGATTATAATTTATATGTCTCTCAGCCATTTATGATAGGAAAGTTGGAGTTTGGATTTTTATGGAGAGTTCTCTTGCATATCTTCCTTTCAGTTTCTAAGACATACTACAAGTTTTCAAGCTTCCTTTTTGAGCCTCGACAAACCCATCTGGAAGCCTAAAGCTTCCTCCACGGTCAAGTCTTTTGATATGTGTGAAGTGTGCACATCTAGCTAAGATAAAGTATGTCACTTGTTTTTGCATTGCAAGGTGGTTATTTTCCTTTTGAACAATTTTTTTGAGCATCACGGAGCACTGGCTGTGTGTGCAGGCTAGAACAATTTTTTATGGTTAACTATAATGTATGATACTTGTTAACTATAGAAGCTCTGGCAAAAACATAAGAGACTAAAATCTTATGTGGACCTTTTTTGCTCCTTCAGTTTGTGTGGTTCAAACATAATACTTGTATTTTTAAGGGTGCTTCTGGCCCTAAAACTTGATTTGGTGGTCTACGCATGGCTACTTCAAGAGAGGAACTATTTTGGAAGGGTAAAGTGATTAAACAGCCTTATTGCATTCTTTGCCTTTTGTTACACTTCCTTATGTGTGTTTATGTGTGTGTCGACTCTCTCTCTCTCTATTGCTTCCCTATTGATTTTGGTTAGAAGATACACATAATACAGCCTATATTTGTTTTTTGTCCAGAAAACTGCTAGAAGTGGTCTTCATATCTTACTTGGAGGTGTTTGTGCTTTAGCGGTGGTGGTTTTCTTCCGCTTTGTAAGTATTTCGTGTACCTTTTGCTCCCCCTCGTTGTATTTTGTTAAAGAAATTTTATTCAGATTTGGTTATGCCTGACCGGATTAAAACTTGATTACGCTTTTAAAAATAATTGAAATATAAAAGAAGATCCTGACTGTATAAGTTGATTTATTCTCGATTAGCATGAATCTTTGAATAATTGAATGACTTATTTCCAAAATTATGATGGCAGCAACTATGAAAAATACAGAAGATGATTGATCTAAGTGGCATATACATAACTGCGTTTCATTTATTTCAATCCTGGTGCCAATCAGAGTATAATTATTTCTTTTGTATATTATACTTCTGGTTTTTGCAGTTTGTCCTTACCAGAATCAAGTATGGACCTGCGCGTTATTGGGCAATCTTGTTCGTTTTCTGGTTTCTTGTCTTTGGAATATGGGCTTCAAGGACCCACGGTGCCCATACAACATGATCCCTTAGTACAGTGCTTTAGATCTTTGTTAAGTCCTTTGTCCCACTTGGAAAAAAAAATAAAAAATAAAAAACAAAAAATGCTCCCCTTCTCATCACTTCTTGTTTCATTTCCTTGCCATCTTGAATTTTGAGATTTTGAATAGATATTCGTTATGATACGACTTCATGAGTCTATTTGGTAGATTCTCATATTTGTTCAATGTAAAATAACAATTATGTTGTTTGCAAGCTAGATTTCTGAATGCTAGTTGTTTTCAGATCTTTCACACGCACAACATTGTATTTATGTGGGTGAACATGTGTAATCCTGGGCTCATATGTACTCGGTCATGAAAAATTTACGAACTTGAGAAATTGTAAACCATTCGATAAATAAATAATAATAATTGTAAACCATCATGATTCTCTATAGGGGGTCAGAGGGTACAGACCAATTAGAGTGATAGTTTTGATGGCATTGGATGGTATCCGATATCCAATGGTAGGATACTAAAGTCAAGTGTGTTCGATATGTATTTGTTTTGAATATTGATAAATATCATGCTGAAAATGAATGTTTATTAATCCTTATCCGTGGAGCATTGCCTCTTCTTTTCAAGAGTTAAATACCTGTTTTGGATAAAAAAGAATTATAAATATTTATTAGAGAAGAAAAAAAATAAAAGTAAATTAACTTCTTTTCATGAGTTAAAATTAACTTATATATAAATTAAAATTTAATTTTTGAAAAAGTCAATATAAAAGAACTTTTATAAATTAACTTAGTTTATGATTTTATTTTATTTTATTTTTTATAAATATTTATGAAAAAAATCATCTAAAAAAGACTTTATTTTGTAAAATCCATTGAGGGTTATAGCTTGAAGAGGATAAGGATAGATTTTATTTTGTAAAACTGATTGGTTTCTATTTTGTGTAACACATTGAGGGTTATGAATGATCAAATAATACTTTCCATTGGTATACATTTCTCTGTGTAAACTCTTCTTTGTCCTACTCTTTACACTATCTTGATTGAATGCATACTTCCGATGAGCAAAAAATTTTAGTTGTTTGCACACGATACTACAATTTTGGCTTATGAAGTTTCACTTCGATTAGCGAGCTCATTAATTTCATGAAGCAGCTCATTTCAACATCATTTTTTTTATATTTTTTTTAGACATGCTAGTCAATATCCTTACTGTGTTAGTTAAAGAAAAAAAGGAAGCATTTATTTTATTAGAAATGCAATCTCCATCTCTAGTCAAAACTAGCCACAAACTAAAAAAGGATTTAACTTAATGAATAAATTTCTTTGGGACACTAGTACGAGGCAGATAAAACTGAAGCAGAAACTCAGTCATAAATTATTTTCCCTTCTTCAATTCATGCATGTGAACAATCATTAACAGAATATACTGCCAAATCCTCAAATGGACATTTCCAAAATCCAAAGGTATCAATCTTAGCTCCGTGACTCTAAGTCACACCGCATGCCTCTACACCTGTCGCCCACTCAATCCGTACCCGGGTCACATTCTTTCTTTCTTTCCCTTTGAAATTGGTGGCACACTACAGCAACACTATTCAAACTAAGTCAGCATTCTGAATTAATTACTACAATTTTTAGGATAATAAGAATTAATTTGTGCTAGTGGAGGACCCCATAACTTTATGTTAATAAATAATAACTATAACCAAGGATATGTAATCTTCTTTTCTCCAATAGAACTCTAGAAATATCTTAATGAATGACTTGATTGAGTAGGGAGTTAAGTTATCCGTTAAGACTTTATGGATGTGAAACTTAAGTGGAAGGTTTATCAAAAAAAAAAAAAAAACTAAAGTGGAAGGTAGAGAGGTAGGCTGAACTTTAAACATTATTAAATTATATTAATTATAATAAATATATCATAATTATACCGCTGTCCCATCTTCGGTCCTTGATTAAGAAAATAAAATGTTAATATTTTTTATTTAAAAAATTAGATGAATTAGATCTAAAAAAATTATCATGATTAGAATAGGTATCCAGATTTATGAATAAATACATAATATTATTAATTGACTTTTTAAAATGGTTATGATTTAGTACTTAATTTATCCTGGAAGAGAATTGTTGGGCTAGAGAAAGCGGGACCAATTTTCACATGCGTACTAGTTGTGGTAAAAAAACGTGTCTATTGACAATTGCGTGGGAAAGATAGAGAAAATAAAGGTACTGTCATGTATGGTGATTGTCAATTTACGTGCACTTTTGTCTTTAGGTAACACAGTACACAAATAATTGTATGTTGGGTATGCATCACTCTTGAGTCATTGTGAAATAGGAGAGATACACGCATGCAACGGTCAGGATTTAAGAGACCCACGCGGATTCGCGTACCACATAAAATCCCAGCCATTCCATTACCAAACTTCACTTGTGAGTTGTAACCACAAGATTATTTTTCGTTGCTACCAGGTATCTTCTATTTTTGGGTTTTGGCCATGTCCTTGTCAAATTATACATGATCAATACTAAGTCATTAAATGTGTGCAACATTATCTTTCTATTTTTCATGGCTGAGAATCCACTTCAGTTTAGTTTTTATATACACATACTAGTGCAAGTTAGAAAAGCTTTTCTATATTACCAATTTTAGACATCACTGCCAAATTAATCTCTTTCTTTTCACTTCTTGTGCTACCATGAAAAGCCTGTATCTTGTTGGGCCGTTTCTTGCTGCTAGGTACATTTATTCAAATTTTTTAGCTTATTTTACTAAGCCAATGGTTGTTCATATATTTTTTTTATTCTGTAATATGAAAACAAAGATGAACAATGCATCTCGAACCAAAGCAAAATCACCCAAAAGAACAATAGAATTGCCAAAAATATGTTAAAAGAATAAGGAACTACAATTTCATCATAATTGGTGAGCCTCTTACTCCAGTTCTTCATAATAGCAGTGCCCCAGTTGGTAGAAGAGCCTTTGGAGGCCATTTAACCAGAAAATGCTTTCACAAGCAACTTCACTTCCACTCCCGTGGTGTTGTTTTCTCTTCATACTTGTAATCCCTTTCTCTCTCTCCACCTTTTGGTCATGGGGTGTGTTAATTGTATTTGCTTAACTATGTTGTTTTCATGTGGTTTTCTTTAATGTATATATGTATGGTTATGCTGTGAAGATGTTCTGCAACTCTATCAGTGGTGCCAGAATTAGAAGAGAAGCAAGTATTTGATGGAGAGAAGGCTAATTTGCTTGTTAGAGAGGTCAGAAAGAGCTTTGATTCAGGCAGGACAAAGAGCTATGAATGGAGGGTTTCCCAGTTGGAGGCCATAGCTAAGATGTTAGAAGAGAAAGAGAAGGAAATTACTGAAGCTCTATATAAAGACCTTTCTAAACCTCAACTTGAAGCATTTATATCTGAGGTATTCAATTTCTTGCTTTTATTTCTACACTTGCTTCTGTTAGCCATTACTTCATACTTTATAGAATTCTTTCCTTTTACTTCTTCTCCATTCCCTTTTGTCATGTTTAATGTTTCCATTTGTAAGTAACCACCTCAGCCTCACCATCAACATGGCCACATCAGATTTTATGCAAGTGTTCCTTAAATGCAGATTTTCCAGACAAAATCCTCATGCAGTGAAACACTTAAAGAGCTGAAACAC
Source organism: Mucuna pruriens (assembly GCA_025330945.1). Classification (NCBI taxonomy): domain Eukaryota; kingdom Viridiplantae; phylum Streptophyta; class Magnoliopsida; order Fabales; family Fabaceae; genus Mucuna; species Mucuna pruriens. The sequence continues at coordinate 4,826,301 of JAENHJ010000424.1, forward strand.
TGGATGAAGCCTGAAAAGGTAAATTGCCAAGAAAAGCAAGTTTCAACATGGCTTTATTTATTAACAACCTAGTTTTCTTTTTACCCTTTTAGGTGAATACTTCAATCACAACATATCCATCATCAGCAGAGATTGTATCAGAACCACTGGGGGTTGTGTTGGTTATCTCAACATGGAACTTTCCTTTCTGTATGTAGATGTTTCCTTTTCACTCAATTCACATATCTAAACCGCATCTGGTTATAATGGGGAGTTCATCTCAATCGTTTTCATCACTGTGGAGCTCTTGTAGTGGGATGTATTTGCAGATACAAGCCCTTTTGCACTTTTCTTTTCCTCTTTTTTTGTCAAAATTCAATTTCACCAGTTATTTCAAGCTTGAAATACCACAAATCTTTTTTCACCCATAGTTATAATATGCCTTCTAAATCCTTTCTGTTCTCTCTGTATATGAAGTTGGCCAAAGGTTTGGGGTCACTTGCTTAAACTTTCAACAAATTAGAGCTAAGTCTATTATACTTATGCAATCTTCTCCATATCACCATTACATTTTGATATTCATCAATCATGACTTGTCACTATCTAACGAGTCCTTGGTATTTATATAAATTATGCTTACACTATCTAATGTATTGACTTCTCCCAGTCCTTTCCTTTCCATTGATTAGTTCTTACTTCCTATATTCAGTGTTATCAATGGATCCAGTCATTGGAGCCATTTCTGCGGGTAACGCTGTGGTCCTAAAACCATCAGAAATTGCTCCAGCAACATCATCACTGCTTGCAAATTTGATCGAACAATATCTAGACAACTCTGCCATAAGAGTTGTTGAAGGGGCTATTCCTGAAACAACTGCACTCCTGGAGCAGAAGTGGGATAAGATACTTTACACAGGTAATTTGACTTCTAATATTGTATCAATATCCTACAAGATCATAGAATATCAAGCAGATTCATCAGTCTCAAAGACTGTATGAATTGTGAATAGTAAAATATCAGTGTTAGTGGTATGGTCCAATTGTTGTATATTCTTTTTCTAAGCTGTATGAAATTTGGCTCTAATTTAAGCTGTTCCGTATAAATGTCTAATCCTAGTAATTGCTTATTATAAGTTGCATCAAGAAATTGGAGTTTGACACAGTTGAAGCTTTCACTTTATAATAAAAATTCACATGTATTTAGCTGATTTAACATGCCTACTTCATTGCAAGATTCCATGCTTAATAAACCCGCCTTTTGCAGGTAGTGCTAGAGTAGGTCGCATTGTCATGGCTGCTGCTGCAAAGCATCTTACACCAGTGATTCTGGAACTTGGAGGAAAGTGCCCGGCTGTTGTTGAATCAGATGTCAACTTACAAGTAACATCATCTACAAAGCTCATTATTTTCACATTGAGTAACGTATTATCATGTATAATAATCATTGGATTTTCAGGTTACTGCTAGGAGGATAATAGCTGGCAAGTGGGCATGCAATAGTGGACAAGCATGCATTTCTGTTGATTATATCATCACAAGAAGAGAGTTTGCTCCAAAGCTGGTAAGGTTGCCTCAATTATACAAAATTCAGTGTGTTATTAAAATATATCACTCTTGATGAATTGCCACACAACAGATAAGTGCCTTAAAAGAAGAATTGGAGCAATTTTTTGGGAAAGATCCGATGGAGTCAAAAGACATGTCACGAATTGTGTCTCCAAACCAGTTTGCACGGCTTGTGAGTCTCTTGGATGAGGATAAGGTATCTGACAAAATTGTTTTAGGAGGTCAGAGGGATGAGAAGAAATTGTGAGTTGCATTCCCTTTTTATTTTTAAGATTTGAAATATCTTATACAATACCATAACAACAATTCTTCCTATATATTGCAGAAGGATTGCCCCAACTATCATATTGGATGTTCCTGAAGATGCTTTGGTAATGCAAGATGAGATATTTGGGCCAATATTGCCAATCATAACTGTGAGTACTAGATCAGACAAAATAAAGTACAGTTAAGACTTGGACAAGGATTATGGTTCTTTGTCAAGGAAATAACACTGTTCTTGATGCAGGGAAAACTCGTTTCATTTATGACATTTATTTTCTTTTACAGCTGGTACTGGTAGTAGCCATTCTTTCGTTCCACTCCTTTGAAAAACCCATTACTGATTTCTTTTGATCAGTTTCCTATTCCTGTTACAACTGACACAAACCCCAAAACACTAGTTGTTGTGAAACTTGCCTCTTATTTCTTTTGTAGCATGTGGGAATAAGAGAATATTAAGAAGATGATTTCTTACTTACTTCAAGCCTTCAAGTGTTTTGTCCAGGAATTCAAATATAAAACCACTGTATTAGCATCTTCCTTACTCCCTTTTGCAAACCCCAGTTATTTCCAACCAGATTAACTCTTAAATTATCTTGGGAAGGACTTAATATGTTTCTTTATATTTAACACAAAGAAGTTATATTTTTCCCTTACATTTTTGCAGGTAGACAACATAGAAGATTGCTACAGTATAATCAAATCAAAGCCAAAACCTCTTGCCGCATATCTCTTCACAAACAATGAGCAGCTGAAGAAGGATTATGTGGATAAGATATCTTCTGGAGGGATGCTCATCAATGACGCTGTCATCCATGTAGTTATTCTCTTCCTAAAATTTATACATGAAAAATCATTGTATGCCTACAAAATTTTTTTTAATTATGATCACATTTTCATAAACCACTTGTTCCCTAATAGTGCTCCATCTGTAGAAGGAAAAAAAAATTGTTCTCTTTATTTGGTATCTTTCATTGGTATACATAAAATGATTCAACTTAGCTTGAGAGAATTAATTTCTGGTGGTTGGCTGACGATATACGTTGACTTGAATTAGTAATTGAGGAAAAACCATTGATTTTCTTATTCTAGCACAAAGAATCCCTTAATTTCATCGAAGGCAATGATTCACCGTTGAACTTTATATTTGTCTCCATGTTTTGTACTTTTAGATTGATGAAATTGAACCTATATCTTTAGATGCTTAAGACTTTACTATAAATTTTGTATGAGCATGCAATGAAATGAAACCTGAAGATCTAGGGCACATATATTCAACAAATGAAATCAAGACTTGAAAATTTTAAGCTAGTTTATACACACACTTAAATGTGTTCATATGTAGATACTTATGTATGCATGCAGGTTGCAACTCGTGGTTTGCCTTTTGGAGGAGTGGAAGAGAGTGGAATGGGTTGTTACCATGGAAAATTCTCTTTTGATAGTTTCAGCCATAGGAAGTCAGTTCTCTATAGAAGTTTTGATGCAGATTCATCCATAAGGTACCCTCCCTATACACCTCAGAAGGAAAAATTATTGAAGGCCCTTATCAGTGGCGATATTGTTCAAATAATTCTTGCTCTTTTTGGTTGGTCTTAAGGATGATAGGGTCGTTTTTGTAAAAATGTGGACGAATTAGAAAGTACTAAAACAATGTTCTAGGCTTCTACTTTGGTCAAAGTGACAAATTTTATTTACAATTTTTTCCCATGAGTTTTCCATATCATGAATTTGTTCTCTAAATTATTGAATGAGATATCATGGACAAAATGTCGCTGCTTGATAGAATAATAGAGTTAAACATATATAGCATATGCTTCACGGCTTAATCATTTCCAATTTAAAGTTTAAAGTATGATTGCCAGGGAGTTGCGTTAGAACGTAAATAAGCCTAAAAACCAAACTTCATTAAAAATAAAACAGTGACTTATAATTAAGTGAATTTAAAAAGATTGTATAATGAAGGAATTAAATTATCAATAAAAGCACTTGTGTAGTGAATAATTTCAGTACTTCAAATAACGTTTAATTTTACATTAAAAAATGGTGAAATTAAAAGAACACCAAATTCTAAGTCGTTTTGTATTATTCTGATAGAACAATTTTTTAATATACTAACATTATAAACTATAAAGTAGAGAGAAGTTGCTAACTAGAAAATGATTTTTTGGGGGAAAATAGTTTTTGTAATGACATGATAATTAAATGCAAAGGCCAGGACCACTCATTATATTTTCAGTGTCTTTGTTTCAACTCACAACAGCAACTCCTTTATGGTACTTCGGTTTTCCGTTGAAAAAAAAAACAAGGTTTACCAAGAAATAATTAATTATTATATTTTTGTTTATATTTGGATATTTGTGCTAATATAAAACCACAAACAGAAACACATGCACTGAATTGTCAAATCTTGTATACATGTTGGTTTAATGAATGACAACACTTCTTGAATGATTTATAGCCGCTCAAACATTAACTCTTCGTTTGGTGGCAGAGAAACAGGGAGGAGGGAGAAGAAATACATGAAAAATAAAAAATTAGAGTTACTTAATCGTGTGAAAATAAATAGTAAAGGTAGAGAAACATAAAAAATAATCGGTTTTTGTTGAAAATTAATTGTCACATATTTTTTAAATATTACAGTCGACATTCACGTTAACAATACATTGTTTTGTTAAAAAAAGATTAATAATTATTTTATTTTTTTCAAACATTATTTTATTTTATTTTACCTATTTTCATTCATTCTATTTTTTTCTATTTTCATTTACCGTATTTTTCACTAAATCTTTTTTTTTAATCAAAACTCAAACTCAATCTCAGCTCTGGACAAAAAAAAAAAAAAAAACTCATTCTCTGCTTCTATGGAATCTACCTTTTAATCCCTAATATATATATATATGCATGGTGATTATTTGTTAGTATTCTCAAAAATAAACTCGTGCATTCGGGGCCCACAAAAGTCATCAACAAAAAATAATTATGAGAGTTTAAAAAATCGTAAACCGAACTGAGTAAAAGATGTAAGAGATAAAGAGAATAAGTTAATCATAAGTCGCCAATCAAAGCCATAATTAATTAACTATTCATCAATACAAGACAAAATTTTACTAACTTAGTCCAGGGCAACCTGCTCATATTTAAGATGTTTTGAGGTGGAGTTATGTAAATAAAGAAAACGTGATTAAAAAAAATTCTACTATAAGCGATCAGTTCTGCAACACAAATTAATATTTTAGTACATATGATCTAATAAAAGAAGCATTAAATATGTTTTTTTTGTCTTTTAAATATGGATTATTTTTGTTTTTATCTCAAAATTTAAAATTTATTTTTTTAATTTTTATATTTTAATCTTTCGACTTATGTAAAAAATAAAATAAAAATTATTATTTACTACATATTTAAGGAGTGAAAAACATATACAAGCTAGAAATATCACAAAAATTTTCAATTGTCGTTTACTAATTCAATTTTAGGCCCACAAAAATAAACTCCACTTTAGCCCAATCTCATCGCTTAACTCAATTTTGGGCCTCAAAACTAAAAGAGTCCCTTTTTGCAGTGTACAATTTTTCCACGGTGATTATGAAACCAAATAAATGCGAGGATAGTACAATATAATAAATAAATAACAACTTGCATTCCAAGAAAAATGTGTAATAACTAAAATGTAATATAATTTAATTTTCCTAATATTTGGTAACAATATTTTCGCAGAAGTGTTGGAAGGAGGCAAGGAAGAAGTTTCCAAGAAACTAGCAAAAGAGTCTCAAAAGCTGAACACCTTTCAGTGCTTCCAGTTCCACTCTCCCTCCAATCCACTCTCAATTTTTCCTATCATCTACTCTAAAGGGTCGTTATAATAATATTTGCAGAACAAAGTTCATTGTTGATGCTTTGTGAGGAAGAAAGGAACTAGAAGCCAAAATGAGAAGCAATCCCACTTCTAATGCCGAGGTTGTTCTGTCCTTTCTTCCTTCCTAAACCCAAACCCAATCGAACGTTGTCACTTATATTCCCATAAACTAACACCAATAACAGAAGCAAAAGCAATACCCATGAATCCTATCCTTCACGGACAAGAACAAAACCAACTCTTCTTCAACAAGAATCAATTATCTTGATTTGAACACAATCCCACCACTCTTCAACTTCTTTCATCCATATATTTTAAGAAAAATAAGTAAAATAATAAAAGAAAGAAGTGTATAGTTGGATATAGATAGAGATAGAGAGAGAAAAGAAGAAGATGAAGATGGGGAAAGTGGTGATGGTGCTTGCAGTGATGGTGTTGTTCAACGTGTATTCTTGCTCAGCTTGGTTTGGTAACAAACACAAAAATGGAAGGAACTCAATTATCCCCGATGAAGCCACGTCATCATGGCCAAGGCTATTGAGTCCTGCTGGCTCCTCTATTGTGTTCCCTCTTCACGGCAACGTTTATCCTGTCGGGTAGGTACATAATAACATGTCTTCTTTCTCGCTTCCTTATCTTTCGTGTTACATTGTTTTCTCCTTCAAAACTTTTCCATAAGAATATAGCAAAACTACTTTAGTTATTTGTTCCCAACAAAAGTAATCTTTTTGTGGACATTTATAACCTTTTTTTAAAGTAAAAATGAAACATCTTTTGTTATTGATATTCTATAATATAAGTTACCGTTTATTTCAATGTTTGCAGGTTCTATAATGTTACTCTCAATATCGGTCAGCCACCAAGGCCTTATTTTTTTGACGTGGACACGGGTAGTGACCTCACATGGCTCCAATGTGATGCCCCTTGTACTCGTTGCTCTGAGGTAATGTTTCACTACCTATATGAAAAGAAACGAAAATCCCCCAACAATTATTTAAATTTTTTAATTTTAATAGGCAAAGAATGTGAAGTGCAAGATCTTATGATATGAAAAGCTCATCCTTGTTTATAGTATAACTGCCTATGCTACTATACATGCTAGTATATCTTTGTGTGGTTGAATTTAATTTGTTGCCTTTTTTTTCAGACACCCCACCCACTCTACAGGCCCAGCAATGACTATGTACCCTGCAAGGATCCCCTCTGTGCATCCTTGCAGCCCACTGAGGAATACGACTGTGAACACCCTGATCAATGTGACTATGAAATTAACTATGCAGATCACTACTCAACCCTCGGCGTGCTTCTCAATGATGTCTACCTTCTCAACTTTACCAATGGAGTCCAACTTAAAGTTCGGATGGCACTTGGGTTAGTTTACTTCCAAGCTTAGCATTTTTACTTATTTTGTGTATTATGAATGTTCTCTTGATATATATAGGCATTTCTTCAAGCTTGCTTTTAGAAAAGGCCTTGAGATAAATACTCAGCAAAGTTGTTTATGCATCTTTGCTAGAAAGTTGTGTACCAATACAGGTTTCAATGATTTATACACGTGAATTAGGCTGAAAGTGAGAAGTTCAGAGTAGACCCTTGTGGCAGCTTACTCAACTCTTTGAAGCCTTATGCATACTAAATAAAACACTACTTACTAACAACTAAGAGATTAAAATAATTAATACCAGAACAATTATGTTTTTCATAATACATGTTTCCCATTCAGGGATGACTAAAATTGTTTTCTTTTTATTGTCCAACAAATTTCTTTAGATTATACGTTTTAATTATTGCCTGGAAAGGTTTTAGAAAAATGCTCCACTATTGCATGATCAGAATATACTTGATCATGTGAGCTTGACATTCTATGATGATTACAAATGTCATATGTACTTTTGTTAAGAAATTCTTAATAGTTATCTAAAGCACCTCTTTTCTGATTCCTTTCTACAGATGTGGATATGATCAAGTCTTTCCACCTTCTTCTTACCATCCCTTAGATGGAATACTTGGCCTTGGAAGGGGAAAGGCCAGCCTGATATCCCAGCTGAATAGTCAGGGCTTGGTGCGAAACGTGATTGGACACTGTTTGAGTTCACAAGGAGGAGGATATATCTTCTTTGGAAATGTATATAATTCTGCTTCAGTGAGTTGGACTCCAATTTCATCTGTAGATTCGTAAGTACACCCTCAGAAGTGATATCCTCATTTTACATTTTCCACTTGTTTTTAATGATTCATAATTCTATGTCCTGATTTGAATCCTCTGTGTGCTTTGTGTCAGCAAACATTACTCAGCAGGGCCAGCTGAACTTGTTTTTGGAGGAAGGAAAACTGGGGTTGGAAGTCTCACTGCTGTTTTTGACACTGGGAGTTCTTACACTTACTTCAACTCTCATGCTTACCGAGCTCTACTTTCTTGGGTCAGTTAAAACAATTTTCACTTTATTCCCCAATTTGAAGTATTCCCATAAGCATGAGGCATTTCTTCTATAAGATCATTCAGGTTTTGTTGGAATACGGAGCAAATAATAAACTTAATTCATCCTTGTATTCATGAATATTTAAGGTTCATAGTATTTTTCCTGTGCATATATCTTTCTTATTTTCCAAGATCATCTCTCAAATGTGTCTCATGTACCAAGAGGTGTCTTGTACTCTTGTGTAGTATAGTTACTAGTACATTTGCACAATGACCCAATTCAAGCAAAAAAGTCAAGTTTTGAGCGTTTCCCTTTCTCTCTGTCTATGTCTTTATCTTCTTCAGGTTTCATCATGAAGATTCAAATTATATGAAGAAATAAATAAATAAATAACTTTTTTTAGTTATGGCTTTGTTAACATAAGCAGCCCTTAAAGGCTGATTTTTAAGCAACTAAAAGGAGAAGTTCTTATCGGAAAAAAGCATTTAGGTCCTATTTGGATAAGTTTCTCTACAAATACTTACAGAAGAAGAAAATAAGAAAAGAAAATGAAATAAGCTTCCAAAAAACTGATTTTAAATTATGCATAAACTAATTTTAATCTATGATTTAAACTTATTTCATTTTGTCTTATTATTTTCTTTTCCTATAAATACTTATGGAAAATTTTATTCAACCATAGTCTTATTCTATTTTTGTACTTATGTGGCAAAAAATAATGGCTGGTTACTTAAGATGGTCATTTGTTCAATTTCAAATGTAGCTGAAGAAGGAGTTAACTGGAAAGCCCATAAAAGCAGCACCTGATGATCAGACTTTACCTCTCTGCTGGCATGGTAAAAGACCTTTCAGAAGCATACGTGAAGTCAGGAAATACTTCAAACCTGTGGTACTTAGTTTCACCAATGGTGGAAGAGTTAAAGCTCAATTTGAGATCCCTCCTGAAGCTTATCTGATAATATCAGTGAGTTCTAAATTATAACCAATCAATATCTTTAATTTTGTTAACTTGTTTGCTGCTATCACAAGTAATGGATGCATATCAAGTGAGGATCAATCCTAACAAAAACTGTTATGCTGCCAGAACATGGGAAACGTTTGTCTGGGCATCCTAAACGGCTCTGAAGTCGGGTTGGAGGAACTGAACCTGATTGGAGGTAGGAATTTTGTTGTGTTGTTACTATCCCTTTTCTTCTGGTTCCCCTTTTGGATAATGGATATTATCACTTGCATTACAATTCTCAACTTTTTCATCAAAATGCTTTGTGAACTCTGCATATGTCTTGGTATTCATTCTTTATGCAGACATATCCATGCAAGACAAAGTGATGGTATTTGAAAATGAGAAGCAGTTGATTGGTTGGGGAGATGCAGATTGCAGCCGTGTTCCAAGATCCAGAGATGTCAGTATTTGATCATAAAAAAAAAAAAAAAAACCAAGTCCACAGTGTTGGCATCATTAAGAGAATGATTTAGTACTACAAAATACTAATTATGTATGTTTGCTTGTGATTTGTGAATACAGCCTTGTGTATAGTGATACTATATTGGAGCAGGGTATAGAGGTTCATCATAACGAGGATATTTAGTGTTATTACATTAGTCTGACTGTATTGCTGTGAGGAATCATTTTAGAATTTAAAGGGTAAACACAATTCAAGTTGATGCAGTATGGATATACGTCAATTATTCTGTAATTAGCTGGCATATCTCATGCATCTTTTTAGTTTTCAACGATCTCAGAACTATCCAAGTTTGACCGCAGAAAAAAAGAAAAATGATTTTGTTATTAGTCTTTAATTAAAATTAGAGTTTTACTTTATTATTTCGTATAATAAAAAATTGTATTAAATATTAGTATAGGTTATTAAAATAAAATTTCAATTTCAATCGAGGAATAACTACTAAAATACTTAAGAATTTCACTCTTCCAAAGTGCTATTTGACTCTTCTATCCTTCCGCTTAAACTGCTTACTATATCTCGGGTTTCCTATAGATTATAAAACCCCACGCCATGAAAAAGAAAACGATAACAATCCCAAAAGCTGAAATATAATTTTTCTATAAAGAAGAGTTGCCCGCTCTCATTATAATAAGATTAAGAACCACTACTTTCTACTTATCCCTGTCTTTTTTGTGAGACATAATATTCGTGTATTCACCTTTTGTTAGTACTTAATTCGCGCTACGCAGCACTTGTTTTGTGTTTTGAGCGTTTTAATGCTTAGTTATTTTCTTTCAACATCGTTTCTGCTTTTCCCATAATAGCTGCTTACTTTGAAAAATTAAAAAATATATAACATAGACATACAAAAAAATTCCTACTACAATAGCTATGGAACAAGAATTTTCTAGGGTGGATCCATACATGTGGACACAATTCCTAACATAATTACTGGATTTTCATTCTTCAGTCTTCACCCAGTCGAGATCATTTTTCTTATTTTTAGTTACACGAGATCTCGTTTTTCCTTAGCAACCAATGGAGTCAAATTCAGCAATCCCAAGAACGGATAATAGTCACTACACGTGCGAGCCAAGCACTAGTTAGGTACGCTTGAATGTGATTTTTTTTGTCTTGAACGAATTTTAAAAATAATTGTGAGACCTTTTCTCCTTCTTATTAGGGTCCCACCGATTGTGCTAAAAAATTAAAATGTCTTGGGTAAGTACGAGAACATATCCTGCCAAGGCGAGAACTGGTTCATTTGGTACTGAACCTGAGGGGCAAAAGGGTCATCCGACGAAAGGTCCATGAAATTCAACTGAAAATCGAAACCCGAAACTGGGTCTGGGCCCAACTCGAGGTCGTTCCACTTGGTGGGTTCGCTCTGCACCTCCTTGTCGCACGTGCCATCCGGCGAAACCACGTGCTCGGAGCAGCTCGAGTCCGTGTGCAACCTCGGCACAGAATCCGACGTGTCAGTGTACAGTTGGTCGTTCCTGAAATCATCCTGACCGTACATCTTGATATCGGGCTTGGTCTCGTGCTGGAACTGAACCTCATCCTCTGAATACTTTCCCACTTTCTGATCCACAGCCCCAACGCTAGTGAACTTCTCAATCTTCCCTTTCTTGTTGTAAATTCGACACAGCACCCAATCGTCAAGCTGCAATTCCAAAAAAACAAAATCATTTAAAAAATTGACCAAATTTTGAAATATTATTATTATTATTATTATTAAGTGAAATTAGAGAAATAAATATATAAAAAAAAAAGTTGTTGTTATTGGGGCATACCCTCAAGTTGTTGTTGCTGTTTTTCTTGGAAGCGGATCTGTCAACGTTGGCCAAGCGATATTCGTGCATGATCCAATTAGTCTTCACTCCTTTTGGGGCTTTGCCGGCGTAGAACACAAGGGCCTTCTTGATCCCAAGGGCCTTGGGTTTTCCTATCGGTTTGTCCGCTCCGGTTGCCTTCCAGTAACCGGTTCCGGCAGCCCGGTTGGGTCGCGAACCGTTTGGGTATTTTCTGTCCCTGGGAGAGAAAAAGTACCACTCCTTCTCACCGTAATGAGCCATTTCTGTATATAAATGATTGGAGTTCAGGTGGAAGAAAGTTAGAAAAATAAAAAATATCCGGAGCAAATAACAATTGTATAATAGAGTGGGTATTTGAAAAGGTACCTGGAAGCTGCCATGGATCAAACTTATACAAATCGATTTCCTTGATGATGGGAACAGAAATGGTTTGGGCAGCACACTTCTTACACAAGTAGTGGTTCACTAGCTCATCGTCGGTGGGGTGGAATCTGAACCCGGGTGGTAATTCCAATTCACCTTGCATTCGTGTTTCTTCTCTTTCCTCTTCTCTAGCTTTAGTTAGCTTGCGACTTGGAACTTGGAACTTGGAACTTGGAACTTGAGAAGAGAGGGTTAAGGTTGGCTTTTATAGGGTGAGTGAAAAGCAGGGTCATTTTAACACGTGGGTGGGGAAGGTGGTATGCAGGGTAGAAAGTCCCACGAACTTCGAACCCGGCCTCGGGTAGAAATCACCGCAGCCAGCACGTGGCAGACCGTGAATGGAGGGTCGCGTTTCAGCAGTGACCCACTCTTGAGGGAGGTGATTCTGTCATTGCTCGCGTCACAGCCCCCACCCAGTTTTGGTAAAATCGTTGACTGTTATGGTAGCGGCTCTGTCTTTATCGGGTCGACACCATGTGTACCACTCAGTCTCATGGGACCCAATTTTCTTCCTCTGCCCAATTACACCACGCCATGTGTACCACTTTTGACCGATCTCAAAAAATACGGTCTATTTTTTTTTTTTTTTGAATAGTATGGTTCTGGATCTAATTCTGCACTACGGTGGCTGGCTTAATCCCTTTTACCTTGGGCAAAGTAAGTTTTTGTCTACTTGCAAACTTGATATTTTACCTAGGTTAAAGTGATGGAAACACAAATTAAATGATAATGTTTGGATATTTGTTTTCATCGGAGTGAGGTGTAATTCCTTCTTCTCACCGTTCAAATGCTCTATTCCAAAAAGGAAAATTCTTTCACTTCATTTATGAGGTGTAACAAAATCAGAATACAATATCTAGAAGCAAATCTTTCAAATATCAAACCAAAACCAACCATTTTGATTTATTTGATTACTACTCTCCCATCAAATCAAACCAAACAAACCTTCGAAGTTCATTATTAAAAATTACAGTAAATAAATAAAATAATAATAAAAATAAAAACCTATATTTTTCTTGTAATACTTATGGTTACCTTATATACTGGTAACATATATAGAATTGTTGCTTCCAATGTTTTTATTCACTTAATATGTATTGGACTTCAACCATCTATTAGGACTAATCTAAATAAAACCTAGAGTTGGAGGAAGCATAAGACTCATGTGACACATGGGAGATTTTAGGATGGTAATTGAACATAAAAGGTCATCTATATAGGAATACATTCATTTTATCTTTTCGTTAGGAATCTACTCATCTCTTTAAGTGTTCTTACTCTTCTTACTAGAGATCAAATTAAGTTTTAATCTCATTTGAAATTATCCAAAACTAGGATAATCTTGGCTAAAAATCTATCTATAATAATTATTAAATAAAATTAATTACATAACGTAAATTAAAGTAGGTAATCTATGTACAAACTTTTTGGATCCCTTGAGGGTGAGCGGCCCCGAAGACCACGATATACGTTTTGTTTATATTCCAACTTTGTCAATATATGTGTATCATGCTTAGTTTTTATGATATTAAATTTTATTACATAGATTATTTAAAGGTGGACTTTCCAAAAGAGTATATCATTAGGCTATATATATATATATATATTTTTATCAAATACACTTAAAAGTGTAACATATTAACATACAATTTGTTTATAAAATAAGTGGAACTTTAATATTTATAATTAACAATTCACACTCACTTATTCTTTTAGAAAGAATATATTAAGCTATAATTAGTTCTATTAAAATACATTTAAAAATGTAACTTACGAATGCAATTTATAACACCAAGTAGTATATGAATTAACATCCTCCGATGGCCAAAACATGGCACAGCACACAAATTAAGGAAGGCAGATCAATGTGCACACACAAATTTTAGGCCCTCCTCTTGCTGCCATAGCACTAATTAATAATGATGCCAGTAACAGGTATGAGGTCAAAAACATTGGATAAATTATGTATAAAAAAAAGGATAATTTATTCAGAGTTGCATGCATTTGGCATATTATGTGCATAATTTGTCGAGAACATTCCTATCTAGGGTATTAGAAAATTCACAAACAGTAAAAGAATTTGAAACCTAGTTGGTGTGACGTGGTTCGTGACTTAGATGTACGTGGATAAGGACATTGGTCTAATGTGGAAGCTACCTGGAGGTTACCTCGTAATGGATTTATCTAGACCAGTCGACAAGTCGTTTCCCATAGAACCAATTAATTGGTTGAGGTTGGGAATCGTATTTCATGTGTTGGCCCTTCGGATTGGGATTGGGATTGGGATTGAATTTAAACCTTTTTTGCTCCCCTCTGGTCAATCAAGTTGCTATCTTTTTTTTTTTTTTTTTTAATTAGGCCAGCTTGGATCCCCTGTTGAAACTCCTTTGACCTTTAACTTTTACCCCTGTCCATATAAAAAAAAAAGTACTTATTCATTAGCATTTATTAATTATTTTATTAGTAGTAAATTAAAGTTTTTTTTAAATCAAATTAAATCCAAATTCTTTAAACAAGATTTTAAGAAAGTCTTGTAAATAATAATAATAAATATTAAAAAATATCACATTAAATATCAATATTTTTTAATAAAAATTAGTTATTAATAAAGTTAGTGAATATTTCATACTTATAATATAATAATAAAAAATAAAGATTGTTTTCTAAGTAAGCCACACACCATTAATCAAACAATAAATATTGTTAATCAATATAATTTATCCAACATGAGGTGTCCCTGAAAAAAAAATTAATGACAAAAAAATTATATTTATTTTTTTGTGATGCCACTATTAGTGTTGAAAAAATATTTTTTATTAAATTTGATCAATTAATATATATATTTTTTAGTGTGTCAATTGCAATGTACACTACTATAAATTTTTAAGTTAATCTTAAGACAAATTCATTAAAAATAATTAAATTTAGAGTATACATGTATGAGACTCGGTGTGAACACTTAATGTACTAAAAATTTACCTGACTAACTGTTGACTTAAAATAATGAATAATTTTAAAGAAGGAAACGCTGGTGCTTGTTTGTCAGCTTATGGATGATTTGAAAAAAGATTTTGTCCATGTTTTGGTCTTGGAAATTTTCCTTTGTGTCACATTATTATAAAATGGCATCTACGTCTAAGCTTGAGCACCAAGTTTTCTATCTCCTTTTGCTCCATACACAATCATGATACATGCTCGCCGCCGTCTATTTAGTGGTCCAATAAACTATTTGTTTAAAATAAAAAAAAATGTAGTTTAATGAACATGGTTAAGAAACGTCTTTGTCAATGGTGAACCTACTTGGACGTAGAAACAGGCAACAGGTCCAAGAGAAAAGAACATTTGTAGTCTAGTAAGTTTGCTACCTTCTAGGAAGGTTCTCTTCCTTCCCACTACCTACCAACTTCCACTTTAGCTTACTTTCTGCCTTGTGTACTAAATGACAAATATATACTGGGCTCGGATGCATCTTTGTTAATGGGCTAGGTCCTAATTAATATTGAATTGGGCCACCATGGGAGAAACTGGGAAAGCTGTCTCTGGTGAAAATTCCCTCGAATGGTTGTCACATGAACTATCCCAGGAGGTTTCTTCGTCCCAGAATAAAACATCAAAAGCCCGACCATCATTTTATTTTCATATTTTGTCACTACTGATTAAAAGTAATAAATGCAATAATAGAATAACCTTTATCAATCTCTGATTCTCTATATTATTATTGAAGATAATACATTTTCTTTCAATTTTAATGGGATAATACTTTTTACTCCTTAGGTGTATATATACATTTGTTCACACCTTGGACATGTGACATAATTAAGAGGTGCGCAGAACATAATATAAATCTAGAAAATTGTATTGATTGAATGCATATATTGCAAGAAAAATCACAGAATATACCAAAATTTTACAGCTTTTAGTGTAGAGAAAAACAGTAATAGTGTTTCTAAATAATACAATTTATGACGATCAATTATCACAAAAGATAAATATATTTAAAAGAAATAGTTCCGAAAAGTCTGAGTTTGAAGTATGTCACAAACGTTATTTTCAAAGAAAAAATGTCTCACTCCATTGTTAAAATTAGATGTTATGTACTTTCTCTTTATGATGTGTCAAAAATTATCCATTGTTGGACTGTTTGTGTGCAGCGAAAAATTCCATGAATCTTCAAAACACCAACGTTTCAAAAGATTCTGAATCAACCTTTATGTTTTTCAGTAACAGAATTGTTGCAAAGGTAGATGAATTTTGGAGGACAAGAAATATTTTGTTTTTTTTTTCACTCTGAACTAATTTTTTACTATGAAAAAGTGTTTATACAGAGACAATGTATCAAAAAGTGGAAGTTATGATACCTAAAAAGTAGACTTTAATAAACTACTATCTCTTTATTTAAGGTTAAAATACATATAAATTAAAAAAATGTTTAATAAATATAAAAATATTATTATATTTGAACTACAATATCTTTATTTAATATCATATTACTACTTAAGATAATTACTTAATAATCATTAAATAAGGATATAATTGAAAAATAAATAATTAGAATTTTGAATTTCTAAAATATGAATTATTTGAGATAAAAAAAAGAAGGTAAAAAAACATGAATAGTTATAGAAATGAGTTAGTACTTTAAAATCAGAAAAAAATATTAATTTTAAAATAATTTTAGTTTTATTTTTAATTTTAAATTACAAAAGATATTTTCCAACATATATCTTTGTTGTATTTTACTTATTCTCCATTACCGAAAAATGAAACAGTAATATATAACAATGGGTTCAGTCACCGGCCCAAACTATAGAGAGGGTGCATATCTTTATTTAAAAAAAAATCATAAATAAAAATATTTTTGACAAAAAATTATAAGTAAAAATTTTATACTTTTTTATTTTTATATATTTCAAGTCAGTCATTTCAATTTTTATAATTTGCCCTTACCTTACTGACTCAGACTCTTGGTAACGCCACTAAATGGGTTGCCTGCTGGTCACAGCCCACAGCATCAAAGACTCAACAAAACTACACAAAGGAAAGGGACGAGACGAGTGACATGTTCTTGATAAAAAAGCTACTGCATGAAATGACGAAGGTACCCCTGTTGCAGGTGTCCCTGGTGGGTGTCATTTTATTGGCAAGTGTTATGCACGTTGATAAGTTACAGCATTTGGGTGCCACATGGAATAAAAGTCCACACCCTCTGGACTCACGTTAGTTCTGGTCCTGGTCAATCACCCACTTCGATTATGACTACTCTCCCGTTTCTCTAAAGCCTCACTTTCTTAGTGGCACCGCATAAAAGATTTTGAACATGTTGCATTATTTGTTATGTATTTAACGTTACTATATATATGTGCCTGACAGGTTCAGAGAGGTGCAAATTAAAAAGCAAGTCTCTCTCAGAGTAGAGTAGTTATTGGAGATGGAAAATTGGGTTGCTTTGGTGATTCTGCTGCTGGGGTCTTTCACATTAGCAATAACAAGTATTGGCGTTGAAGCAGAAGTCACATATGATGGAAGATCTCTTATCATTGATGGCCAGAGGAAAATCCTCTTCTCCGGTTCCATTCACTATCCTCGCAGCACTCCTCAGGTAATAATGCCTTTCATTTTTTTCATTTTTTCACAGTAAATGAATCTACGTTGCATTTCATTCATCTTCTACTATCTATGTACGAGAGAGGGTGATCCAGAAATGTCATGAATCCAACTTTCTTCAAAGCTTTACGCTAGTTTACTCAAAAATACATACACACTCACTCATTTAATTATCTTGTGTACTGAAATTTAACTTTTTATTAGAGGAATATTATGATTTTAGTAGAAACTTTAATTCTGTCATAAAAAGCTAGCTAGCTCAAGCTGTTAGTTGAACATAAATATTTCTTTTCTAACAAGATAATGATATTTCGTCGATCATTGTTCGTACATTTCTGCTTTTGTGTGTTCAACAGTTCAGGCGGTGAAGCAATGACTTCGTATTTGCTCATGAATTAATGGAGGCTTTATTTCTAATAAGACGGTCTTAAACAACTGGCTTTATGATTTGTTTTGTTTCGGACTTGATTACGTTGATACCAAAGCCACATTTTTAGAAACTTGTGTCTGAAAATTTATAGTAGTTGGCATGCACTCAGAATAAAGTCTAGCTGGTATTAGGTACATAATCGAATTATGGAAATTGTTAATTCATACCTGTGTTTGCATTCTTTTGGTTGTTAGATCGTGAATTAAAGGGGAAGAAAATAGAACGAGAAACTAATCAATATTTAATCGTTTTCTTTTAAATGAATGTTAAAAATATTTTTAAATTAAAAAAAATATATATGTTAGTAGTATAAATCACTAAGAGTGGAATCTGAAAGATCACATGATATGATGGTTTTATAGATTCACGTGATCATTTATTATTATTTTAAAAAATTCAAAAAAACATTGATAATAAAACATCTTTTTGTACATATTTAGAACATTTTATTCTCTTTCTAAGTTTATAACTTTTCCTCCATCTTCTATATTACTACTATAATTGAACTTACATCTTCTAACCTAAAATATTGTCTTAATTTCTCTCATCCAATATTGCTATACTGGCTGACTCTAATAATTATTTGAGCAGAAAGACAGGTACATAGAAAATTCTTTTTATAGACCGTCGAACCCTCATAAAAGTAAAGGTCTGCCACCCATATATTTAGGATATAATTGTGTAATAAGTAAAATAGATTTCAACATTTTTGAACTTAGGGAGGAAATGTGTGTTTGGGTGAGTATTTACTATTTACAATATGATTATGAATAAATTTAATTGATTTTGTAAAATTAATTATAGTTAAGAGTTTTGAGGGAAGAGAAAGGGTGTTTTGAGAAGAAGTAAGCAAAGTTAATTATGTTTAAATTTGGTGTACGAAAGACAATAGAAACCCAGGTTGGAAGGTTTGAATTAAGATATAAAATGGTACTATGGATGAGTTGTTTTGCACGAAAAGAATGGCAGAGAAAGATAAAGAGTGGAGGGTGAGGAAATTTGATTAAACCTTTTTTCTGCAGATGTGGCCAGCATTGATAGATAAAGCAAAACAAGGAGGACTCGACGTGATTCAGACTTATGTGTTTTGGAATCTACATGAGCCACTACCCGGACAGGTATTTTCTCTTTCTCTAATATTATTTACAGAACTATTTATTCTCTAATATTACATAAACCATATTTTCTCTGTCTAAAAATTAAATTTGAAGTAAAAATTTAATTAACGGACTCTTGTGCAAGCATTTTCCCTTGTGCGATTTTTTTCTCCTGTTATACAAAGTAAAAATTTAGTTGACTTAACTTTTCAATTTCTTTGTGGAATAAAATGGGAATGAAATTAATTAATCCGCACACCACGACACCACAGTACACACACCCCAACCTGTACGTAGTGTATGTATGTATATATATGCAAAGTATTTACGGAGTAAATACATACGGCAGTATGATTTCAGCGGCAGATATGACTTGGTGAGATTCATAAAGGAAATCCAAGCTCAAGGGCTCTATGTGTGCCTCAGGATTGGACCTTACATCGAAAGTGAATGGACATATGGGTACTTTTCCTTCTATCTTCTCTCTTCGTATTTTCTAGCTGGAACAGAACCTCAAAACAATATCTTGTTTTTATGAAAAAATTTTACATTAGTTTCAAGAATTGATTTTAAGCATTAAATAATTAATTTTAATTTTTATATAACATTTTGTATAAAAATTTCCTACTTATTAGATAATTGAATGTATTTGATGTTTTTAGACTTATTATATACATTTATTTTTCTTTAATATTTACTGAATAAAATATTGGGAAAATTAATAGAAAGATATAATAAGAGATTATGGCATTACTCTTTAAATGCTTAAAATCAAGACTGATGTTAAAAAAAACATTTTTTAAACACTATTACAGTAATGCTACTTAAGGAAAAAAGTATAGATTGTGGAAATTGATGATTCATTATCATACTTTTACAGTATATATTTATCCACATCATACGTATCATAGCTGAATATAAAATATGATGGAGATAGCAATAGTTTTTGAATTATAGATCAATTAAGTTTTGGGCGCAGTTAAGATAAGGTGGAGCTTTTCTTTGAGTGTTTAAGCTTGTTTGTTGGCTTTCCTTAACTATTATTTATTGTATATACTATAGACTATGATTTAGCATACATATTTATTTTGGACCCATCGTGATGTGCTTGTAGGGGATTCCCATTTTGGTTACATGATGTTCCTGGCATTGTCTACCGAACTGACAACGAACCATTTAAGGTACATACCAAATTATAGCTAGATCTATCATGCTTTTCAAACCCCTTATTTTTGTGTTAAGATTTTATTTGAGGTCTAGCTTGTTTGCTCTCGTACTACGTCTTGAAATATTCACACTTGACACCCCACGTATATGAAGAAGCAATATCGTGCGTGGTTGATTTTTCATTTGGGATCGATCAATTTTTAATGTAAAATTACGTCAATATTAACTATTAGTTACATTACGAAACCATATTCAATAATTTTTTTCCAAATACACTAATAGACTAATTTTTTATTTTTCACATTTTGTATCTATATCATAGGATATTGACGAAGAATCACACACAGGTTTCATCTCACACTTTTTATCTAATTTATTATATACACACTACAAAAATCTGTAGATCAAAATTATTTTTACACTATTAAATATATTTTATATAATCAATATTTTACAAATCATTAAAAGGAACAAATCATGCTATCATGTTCAAAATAATTCAGTTTAATTCAATATTTTTGTCTTCACCATCAACTCATACTTTAATATTTGTTGATGACTAAAATGAAATTTTAGGAAACATTCAATCGATTTTGTGAAACTAAACATATCAATTAATAATAGAAGTTCCAACTCACAAAATTCTAAAAAAAAAAAGGTAATTCTGTAAAATTTATTGGTAGAATCAATTAAAGCCAATTGGTATATGTTTATTACAGCATCCCTTTTACCTTTTTAATTTTAATTTATCTATTTCAATGTTTAGATCTACATGCAAAATTTTACGACAAAAATAGTGAGCATGATGGAATCAGAGGGCTTATATGCTTCCCAGGGAGGCCCAATTATACTGTCACAGGTATGATTCCTGCCAAATGAGTGATATTCAAATATTTAGTGTACTAAAACCTGTTTTTAATTTCCCATTAAATCGTAAATATGGAAAAATAAAGATTGAGAATGAATATCAAAACGTGGAAAAAGCATTTGGAGAAGAAGGATCCCGGTATGTTGAGTGGGCCGCAAAAATGGGAGTGGGCCTCAAGACTGGCGTACCGTGGGTTATGTGTAAGCAAACTGACGCTCCTGATCCAGTGGTCAGTCCCGTTCAGCCCAACTTTTTATTGTCACAAATTTACTACTGTATTTTTTAAAATTTTAATAAAATTACCAAATAAATTATTTTTAAAAAATATTAGTCGATTATTTTAAATTTTTTAGAGGTTATATTAAAAATAAATTTGTTCTTTACAAATCAATTTCTTAGTTTATTTTTTTCATTAAATATTTATTTAACTGCCAGTAGCTTTTAAGGTTTTTCAATAATTTGTTGACAACTTCATTTTCTTTTGGTTTATTTTTGGGTTTTACTTTTTTATGTAGATCAATACATGCAACGGAATGAAATGTGGAGAAACTTTTACGGGACCAAACTCCCCCGATAAGCCTGCATTGTGGACAGAGAATTGGACTTCTTTGTACGTTTCCCACACATTCTCTAATCTGAGTTTAAAAGAAAATATTCAAATATTTTTTGCATCCATTATTAATTTGCATTTATCAGACGATAAAAAGTAACTTTATTCATCGTATATCTCAATTAATTGTTTTTTTTTTCTTTATTTTTCTTTCTTGAAGCTATCAAGTTTATGGTGGTGAGCCATACATAAGGTCTGCCGAAGACATTGCATTCCATGTCACACTTTTTATTGCAAGCAAAAATGGAAGCTATGTCAACTACTATATGGTATCGACATTAATATAATTAGCTCTTGATTTAATAGGATCCCTCTCTTCAACAACGTAAATTGTTTGAAATCTAGCACCAATTAAGATTAAGCTAAAATTTTCACTCAATTTATTTATTTCTAATGTAACCTCTAAGTCACATTGATTTTGCAAACTTAGTACCACGGTGGAACTAACTTCGGGAGAACGAGCTCTGCATATGTTATAACATCCTATTATGATCAAGCTCCACTTGATGAATATGGTAAGTATAGAACATTAATTATTCCCCTACCTCTACATAGGAAGGATTTGATTCATTTAAAGTAAGCAAAAGTAAAGCATGTAATCTCATTATTATGCATGTATAAGTAATATCGATTGTTAACTTTTTTTCAACCGAAAATACTTATTTTATGTTCTAAAATATAAGTTACTCATTTTAGATGAGTCATATCCCCTTATAAATATATTATATACGCTTCTGAAAAAATTTCTTTTCATTAGGTCTGTTAAGGCAACCCAAGTGGGGTCATCTTAAGGATTTGCATGCATCAATCAAGTCTTGTTCTACCACTTTATTGGAAGGAAAGCAGAGCAATTTCTCTTTAGGTCAACTGCAGGAGGTGAATGCTTCCATTCCCTCTTTAGAACATATCAGCTTTATTTTCACTAATTGCATTCCAAGTTTCCAACCCTGCACTTGGATTTTGGTTTCAATTCAATCAGGGTTATGTTTTTGAAGAAGAAGGAGAGGGAAAATGTGTTGCTTTCCTTGTAAACAATGATCGTGTGAATATGTTCACTGCCCAATTCCGCAACAGATCATATGAATTGCCTCCAAAGTCAATTAGTATCTTACCAGATTGTCAAAATGTGACTTTCAATACAGCAAATGTAAGTTAACACTAACACCTTGTAAGAATTAATTAAAGTGTGTGTGCTTGGTGATTATATATGTTATGCATATACTTATCTAGTGATTAATTATATGTTTAATTTTACTCTTTTATTTACATTCATGCATAGGTAAACACAAAGAGCAACAGAAGAATCATAAATCCAGTTCAAACATTCAGCTCAGCGGATAAATGGGAGCAATTTCAGGATGTCATCCCTAACTTTGACCAGACTTCTTTAATATCAAACTCATTACTTGAGCATATGAATGTAACCAAAGACAAATCAGATTACCTTTGGTATACTCTAAGGTTAGTTATACACTTAAACATCCACTTATCTGGCTTCTCACAGAAGGGTTCAAATATATCTATGACACATTCCTTATTATCTATTGAATCACATCACTGATGGTCTAACTCATAAACTTGGTACTAACTAACGACGAAACTAATTGATTTTGTGAACAGGTTTGAACATAATTCATCTTGCAGTGTACCAATGCTCCATGTTCAGTCTGCTGCTCATGTTACCCATGCTTTTGCAGACGGCACATACCTAGGTAAAATAGAATCATATATATCTCAAATGGCACTATTTAAATACCCTTCAATTGTTGTTCAAAGATCAGAAAACAAGAGTATTAAAAAACAAAAAAAGGAAAAATAAAAGAGTGAAAGAGAATCCAGGTTATTTAAAGGACAATTTTCCCTTTCTTTATGTGCTCGGTAAACATAAACAAAGAAAAGAGGATTAAACGAAAACAGGTGAGTGATATCATATAAATATACTTAGTTAATATACAAACCAAATGATATTTATAATTATAAAGTGACCTTATATGTTGATTAACTCTGGTAGGAGGGGCACATGGAAGTCACGATGTGAAGTCTTTCAGCACACAGGTCCCGGTAACGCTAAACGAAGGGACAAACAATATATCTATACTAAGCGTTATGGTTGGACTCCCGGTAATGTTTCTAGTCCCACAGTTTATTACATCCATATATCTATACTTATTATTTTTATCATCTTTCCTTAAAATTAATACCTTAATTACTTTTAACATCAAGGAAAAAATTGATTTTGTTTTCTAATTGTATAACACTTGTAATGAAAAGGATGCAGGAGCATTTCTTGAACGAAGATTCGCTGGCTTAATCACAGTGGAAATTCAGTGCAGTGAAAGGTCCTATGATTTGACCAATTCTACATGGGGATATCAGGTATTATTCTCTTAGATAAAGATGTTTTCTACTATTATTCAATAGTAGATTGTAATATAATTGAAAAAAAATTGAACATGATTCGTGTCTTGTACGTTACAGGTTGGATTACTCGGAGAGCAATTAGAAATATACGAAGAACGAAGTAGCAATTCTATTCAATGGTGTCCACTAGAGAATACTCCCGATCGAACACTCAATTGGTACAAGGTAATAATTGATGCAATAAAGTGTTGTTTATGTAATCCAAATGGCACCAATTTTCTTTACCTGGAGTATGATAAGACAAACAACTAGAAAGGGTTTTGAGTAATTAAAATAATATATGGTGATCATATAATACTGTAGACGACATTTGATTCTCCCAAGGGTGATGATCCTGTTGCGTTGAACCTTGAGTCGATGGGAAAAGGACAAGTTTGGGTGAATGGACAAAGCATCGGACGCTATTGGATCTCGTTTCATGATTCCAAAGGCCAGCCATCGCAAACGCTGTAAGTTAACCTCCTATGCTCCTTTTCATTATATATTGCTCAAAATCAAATAGTCATTTTCATTATCTCCCTGTAATGCCATTAGAGCTAGATGGATGTGACATGTCAGTATCTAAATTCTGACGTACTTTATAATGTGTGAGAATTGAGAACACTTTATGCATGTTTTGATTTTATATTCTTATATATAACACATTTTTTCATTTGGTTTCTATATGAAAGATTTTATATTTTTTAACACAACAATGTAATAAAATAGAAAACAAGCAATTTACGACAATTGAACATCAAAAGTTGAAGTAATTTTGACCATGGGTTTTCACCTATAAAATAAATTAACAAAACTAAACAAGGAACAAAACTAAACGAGTAAAATCAAATACTTTTTTACCTAACCCTCAAATACTATCTTCATGTATATGTTTGACTAGAGTGTTCGATTTTGCTCGTTATAAAGCATCAAAACAAGGAAATGTGAACTAGCTTTTGGGTGCTAAAGACATTTTTTTGTTAAGAGAGTAGTGGAAGCCCCCTCTTTAGTTATTTGATAGGTTAAAATCCAAGATCATATTTGCTCAAATATCTGCTTATTGTATTATAATGAGAAATATTATTTTCAATATAATATTATTATTTAATATATTTTACTATTATAGTATTATAAAATTATTAAATAATAAAACATTTTACTTCATTAATTTTATTTTCAATAATTTTATAACTTTTTAGTTCTTTATAAATGTTAAACTACTTTCAGTACTTTTTATTTTTTATTTTAAATATATTAAAATAATATTGTTTATATATTATTATTTTTTTACAATTTTTATAAGTTTATAATGCTTATTGATTTTTACTTGTTAAATTTTTTTGTTAATATTTTAATATGAATATTTAATACTATTTAACACAAATAATATTATTTAATGTTTTAAAGTGTGATTTGACGGAAGTGATAATAAATTCATTGTAGCATTGTGAGTATTGAACTGTCGAGAGGTCAAATAAAATGATTGATAAGATTCTGGTATTTATATATATGTTGATAATTTTCTGCTTCATTGTGAATACAATTAATTATATAGGTAAGGAACAAAAATAAAGCAGAAAGTTCAATTCAGATGTGGTAATAATGGTTTTTATTTTTATTACGTGGCCACAGGTATCACGTGCCTCGATCGTTCCTCAAAGACATTGGAAACGTTTTGGTATTGTTTGAGGAGGAAGGTGGGAATCCTCTTCATATCTCCCTCAACACTATTTCATCTACAAATATAGATGACACTTTGTCTAAATAATCATTCCCCACTGCTACTTAATATTTGTATAAGAAAAAGAGAAACACATACACTAGGGGCATGTATAAAATCTTTTTCTTGCACCCATCATAGATTCATAGTAAATCATTTGATACAAAGGGTGATTGGGATTGATAATTCAAATGCTCTTTGGAATTTGTTGTAACTTTTAACATTGAAGGAATAAAAGAGAAAGATTGATTTTTACTTTCTCCAGCGTATGAAACAATTACTTACTAATAAAATATCATTTTATTTATTCTAATTACTCTTCCTATTACTATTACTATAATTTATTACCTATGAAGGTTTTTAATATAAAATGCAACTTGTGTTGTCGAAGGTTGTTCTTGATTAACAATATGTCATGCTTTTATTGCGGGTGGCCCACGAGCTTGCTTAAGTTACACTAATTAGGGAATAGGGAGTTTTAGGATCTTTAGTCTACTACAAGCCATCCTGTCTGAAGAGCAATTTTAACGTAGGTAACGTAATTGTGTTAGGATAAATTTGGGTCAATGCTGAAGTTATCTGACTCAACTCACATATAATGTATTTTTTTATTTACTTTTATACAATATATTTATGTCCATCATATTCTTCAAATAAATTTAGGATTCATATCAAAGATTATTTTATTATTTTTAAAAAATAATTTAATTGATTATTATAATTTTAAAGATTAAATTTGGTGATTCACTTTATTAAACGCTGGTTGAATCAGGTAAAGCAAAAATGACATGACTCACAGCTCTAATAATTTCCGCTCTAAATCTCAATCTAAAAATAAAGTATGAATTCCACCTTTCATCAAGTCATTTTCATTATACCCTTTTTGGTTTGATTTGGTTCGGTTCGGTTCGGTTCGGTTCGGTTGAGTTCAGCCAGCAGGTAATATGTCCATACGTATCAGAGCGTGACAATAGCCCTGGGTGGTCCTCGCGAACACGGAAGCATGACCTTTATGGGCTCATTCGTATTGGTTTTCTCAGTGAGTGGTCTTGTCCCTCTTCTCCATCTATCTAATGTTACTCGCACGTTTTGTGTATCCCTCACATGGGTTTGGGCCGGCCCAGATATTTCGCGGTGGGCCTATTCCTGCCCCTGGCCTACGTGATTGGTGGGTTTGGGCGAAGCTTCTCGCTGTTTTCGCCACCCGTCAGGGCCATGGTGCCCTTGATGTACACTGTGCGGAGTATCATTGTGGATATTCATTGGATGCGTGATGTCTGCCTCAACAACACTTCCCCCCCCGCAAATGCACACTTTAAGGTTCTTTTCATGAAAGTGGCTTAATTACGACATCAATTTTTGTTTTTGTTTGTTTATTGTAGGCTAAAACATTTTTTTTTAATTTCAGTTTGATCTTTTAAATTTAAAAAAATATTATTTTAACCTCTTAAAATATTTTTGTTAGATTAAATTGATGTTTAATTTTATACACTAACAAATGTTAATTTTAGTTCACGTGCTAAATGTGCATCTCATATAACGCTTCTTATAGCTTTTTATGTTAATATAATCAAGTTAATGTAGTAAAATAATTATAAAAGGACAAATTTGCGGAATCTGAAAATGAGACTATTTAAAAATAAAAAAAAAATAAGATTTTTAACAAGTATAGTTTAGTTTTTATTTAAATAAATTTTGTATACAAGTTTATTGCTTGTTTTAATGAATTTCAAAGTTAAATTTATGAATGAAATTTTGGAGGAAAATGAATGTTTTGATTAAATTGTTAACTTAAACAGGATAAGGCTTGGTTTTGGTTTGGGAGGGTTTTGGCGGTGGCTAATATGGTTTATTTCTCCATCAATCTCTTTGGGTTCTTGATACCAAGGTTCCTGCCAAGAGCTTTCATGAGGTATTTCTAAGAGAAGGGAGAGATTTATGCCAAGGTAGTCGAAGACAAGCGAGCGATATGTGGACAAGAAGTCACATTAATTAAGGACTCTTGCTATTTTAAACAGGTTAGTACCTTTTTCCATACCTTAAAACTCAGATGAATTAATGTGTATATTATATCTGCTTGGACTAATATACCCCTCTCTGTTATATTAGTTAACCTTTATGACATTGCTTTTTATGAATACATTAATCACACAGGTGAATCATCTGAACAAGTCAATGTTCTGATGAAGTTGTTTTGTTTCTGCTTGGATAGAATTCTTATAATTTCACGTGCTTCGTTATTATCATTATAGACAGCTACCTCTAACTCATGAAAGTCTTCCGAAAGTCTTTCAAGTTATTAACAGATGTTATGTTTCTCCCGGACAGATTTGCTTTCTGTATAAATTAATTTTTCCACGATATGACAGACAAGCCAAGTTGAATATTAATTTTTCAGTTTCTTCTATTATTTTCGCCCGATTGCCATCTTCATTTCCTGTTGTTGACTGCATTATGATTAAATTTTCCTTCATTAACATGTTAGCTTTGACTAAGCAAGCCAACTAATATTTTCTATTATTAGTTGAGATTTTTTTTGTTACAAAGCATTTTTAAGGAAACAAATGGAATCTTAAAGAAAAAAAATTGCCGTCCCATGGTTTTTCTTAAAGGAGGAACGCTCTAGGTATAAATTGAACTTTAACTAAATTTATGTAATAAAATCAATGAATAAATTAAATTCATGTTCACTTGCAATTAAATAAAAAATTGAAGTCTTATAACGATACATGGCAATAGTTAAGAAAACAATTCATAGTAATGGACATCTCATTTAACATAATCGATACGTTTATTTACTTTTCTTAAATAGTTTAAAGCATTATTAAGACTGTGCTGCTGGCTAATTAGATATATATCGAGACAAGTCCAACACAACAGCGAAGAAGAAAAAATAAGAGGTTAACAGAATGAGCCCGTTCTCTATTTGATGATTACCCCACCCTTTGAATTTAAAAATACAAAAAAAAAAAAAAAAAAAATAGCGCCAAGGGGGCTTTATCCCATACTAACAAAATTGATCATATACACACAAGAGGGTCATTCTATCCAGATATTTGCAGTCAAACCAGACCATGGCATTCCAGAGGATAAACACAAAGTAAAACTAAAACATTGGACAGCTTTACTGCAAAAAGTATATAAGGTTATCTTTCTTTCATCATTGCTTCGATAAGTGCAGCTTCTTCTTCCTGGAGACAACACAAACAATAAGAAATGAATAGGATCAAATTCAAAAAGATAGGAAGAATGTAACCACGTACCACCAACGCATTAAATTCAGTCTCCTCATCTATGGCGTCAATAACAGCAGGATCCTCAAGCAGGTCCTGTTAACAAATGTTGCCATTAACTATAAATGTATACGAGCAACTAAAGTTGAAATTGATAATGAGATCATAATTGAGTAGCTGATATTGTCAGTGGATGTTATGTTACAACCAGAAAATGTAAGGCGGCAAAAATCTAAAGGTCTGTCTATTTCAAAAAATATTTTCTGTTTTCATTACTTATTTTCATTTTTAATTAAAAATATTACCTTTTTCAATTTTTTGTTTGTATATATTTGTATAGAGAACAGTGATAATAACTTTTTATTATTTCATTATTTCCTATACAAAAATTTTAAAACATAAAACAAAATGAAAATAAAGGGACATTTTATAATTGAAAGTAAAAACAAAAAATATATTTTCACACCAATCAATCTGTAAAAATCCTTTGGAAGTAACATTCTGACCAATGGAGCAAAATAGGGGGGAAGGACCCATGCAACATAGAATATAAGATTGGAACTGAGAAAGGAACTTTTGAACAAATTCTGCTGTAGTGAATTAGGGATTGCCTACTTACATCATCAGCAATGTACAGCATTCCGTTCTCACCCTGCACAAAGAAAGGACAAAAAAAAATCTTCCTGTATTTTATGTCAATTATATAAACTTGGGAGCTAAAATAACTTTAACACTACATTCACACTGGTATTCTGGAAAGTTTCCAGTCAACTAAAATTTCAGAGAGAAGTGTCTCAAGATAATATGGAATCCAGACACTGTTCTCAAATGGCAATAGTTGCTCTAAGAAACTTGTAGAAATGGAAGCTCACCTTCACAGCAACAAAAAGAAGTGGATCAGATGGGGTATAAATCATGTAGTGGGCACCTTCCTGCCACGAACAGGCTATACATTAGAACACGATAAAGGATAGAGTCCATAGTTCTACTGAGGTTCGCAACAGGCCAGAGGTTCCTTATGCAAGCATCTAATTTTAAATATTGGATGAGGACAATTGAACAAAAAAATGCATCTTGACAAATAAAGCATGTTTCTTCATGGTGTAAACAAAATATGGATGGGAGAAAGTAAATTCGGTATTTGTGGTTAAGGCAAACATATAAGAAAACAAGGACAATGAATTCACAGTCTAGGATTCTTCCAATATACTTAATTAAAGAAAAAAGATAAGAAAACAAGAGAAGCGTTCATGTGAGTAACACAGGCAGGGGACGACAGTAACCACACCTAAAAATGAAATATACAATAATTCATCTCAGAAAACGGGTTATTGCCATGTAATAAATAAAGCACTCGGGTAATCACAAAGTGTTATCCAATCTACCTACAATAATTATAATGCATCCAGATTCTAGAAAGGAGAATCATTGCAAGGCAATTTTGCTTCTTTGCTAACTAGGAAATCGCTTAGTCAAAATTTTTATGTTGAAAATAAACCCTGTTAAGACATGTTAAAATATATGAAAATATCTTCATATCTTAGATTATCCCTTGGGATTAGTTTTCCTATTTCTTATTATCTCTTGGGATTAGTTGCCATATTTCCTTATCTCATGATTTGTTTCCTTGATTAATTGAGTATAAATAAGGATTAGTGCTCTAGGTTTTATACACACGTCCATACATGTCATTTCCTAATAGGATATTATAGAAAGTCTCCCTCTTCTCTCCTTCAATACCTAAACCCCCATAATTTCAACAGGACAGAAGCACAGCTGCTTGAAAGAATAAAAGGAAGACAAAATATATAGTTTAGACAATTAGAGCAGTTAGATTAGTTAGATAAAATTAATGGGGGGGGGGGTAAGAGTAGGGGGATCCTTCAAGATATTTTTTTTGAGAGAATTGAGTGAATGCTTAGTTGTGAAAGGGGAAACCCTTTGTGAAGAGGAAACCCTTGGAAGAAAGATCTTTCTCTTTGTTCTGTTTATTTTCAGTTAAGCAATAAAATTGTTATTTTCGTTTCTCTATTTCCATCTGGGAAACGAAAAAGAACAACAAAGTTGTGTAATTGAGGGTAAAAAAATTACCAAATTGAAGGATGTAATTTCTACACCTTCAGTTGGCAAGCCATCCACTCCATTGCCATCATCTGCAAAATGGTAAAAGCATCCTGCGTTATTTTTAGGGCATAAAATTCAAATAGTTGTGCAGTAGATTACCACTTTAGCAGTGAGTGCCTAATTAAATGAGTTTGTCATTGTCCCCAATACAACAGTGTAGAGACAAAATTGGGTAGTAAATTGACAGTTTCAGCCTACAGATTAACCTTTTACTTAATCTGCTAAATGAGATAAAAAATGGCAGCCAGATGGAAATATAAGGAGTTTAGTATGCAAAGCATTTAGGGTGTATATAACAAGATCAGTAAAGCAAAATACAACCAAGTGAAAGAATGAATATGTATGACATCACAAATTCTTTATGGCAAAAAGACATGGAAGAGATCTTTCTAATCAAGCAGCAATTCATGGTAATTGCACATAAAATAGAACAGGAGAGAAAAATAAGTTCATTTCACAGTTATCAAACTTGGATAGTGGTGAGAGAGGCCAGCCCCAAAACCGCTATAGCAGAAAGTGGGATGGCTATTATGCTGAAGACCACAGATGCAAGTTAAATAATTTATACCACACACATATAAATGCTCAAAACTAAAAAAATTACACAAATTGAAAGACATTCATAATAAATGATCAGCAGTCAGTCTTAAGTTAAGGGTGTGTTTGAAATAACTTATTTACAACTTATTTGGACTTATCTTGTGACATGGGCACTTGTAGCAAGTGTTTGGAAAAGTTAATGAAATATCTTATGATACGTCCATAAGCTGTTTTTAACTTATTTCAATAAGTTTCACGATAAATTATGTAAAAGCTTACGGCTTATATGAAAGCATTTAACCCGATTTCCTTTTCAATTATAGAAACAACTTATACAACATACATACATGATAAGTAGTTATTCAAGAAGTGTTTAATTAAGTTGTTTACCCAAACGCATCCTAAAGCACAAGTTAATAGCAGGTAACAACAAAGTCAAGGAATCAAATAAGTTTGAGCCTCTCATGGGATGACTTCAGAGAACATGAAAAGGTGACTGATGAAGTGGGGAAAAAAAGGAACAGAGCACCAAGATAGAACAGAGGGGTAAGCAAGTAGAGCAGGTTGAGGACATAGGACACACACACACACAAAAAGGAAAGGTGGCAACAGAGTAGAGGTAGAGAAGGTAGAGACCTTTCTTTCACTCAGGAGACTTGTGTGAAAACCGAAAGAGGAGTAGAGAACGTGCAAATAGTATGTGCAAATAGTATGTGCAGAAGAGAGAAGTGAGTTTGCCCGGAAACAATACTGGTGAGCAGTGGGTGTTGAGGACTTGCATTAGGAGAGAGCACTGAATAATGTGTGTCACAAATAAAGCTTCCAACAAGTTCTCAAGCCGTATAGGCTCTTGTGAAAAAAAAGGTGAAATCATGAAAATAACCCAAAAATATTGTCAGACAACTTAGAAAATGAGGACAGCAAAAAAGGGGGACAGAAAGTGATTCAACTTTAAAATCCAATACTATATTTGGTTTAGAATAGGAATTGGTTTTATCTTGTAGTTTGTACACACCCTTATCCATAGCAGGTGCCAGGCATAATGCCACAATAATGGAGCTATTACTTTGATACGAATTTCCAACTTTTTAGTGTGCTATACATTACTTTTGGTATAATAAATATAGCATTACAATAGTAATAGACAGGAAAAAAAATGTTTACATCCATGTGCATAAGGATATAAAGTAAATAACCCAAAAGAGAGGAGAGAGGGTGTATATGTAGGAGAGGCAAGCAACGAAATGTAACAAGAATAAAGGGGATAAACATGTCTGCAACAAACAAGTCATTGGGAAGTGTAATGTAATTAGAAAACACAAGAGAGATGATGAAGGGAATAGAACAAAGAACAGAGAGAAAGCAATATCTTTGCCAAAGACTTGGCTTTGAAAAGGCAAAAAGATTGAGTAGCAGAAGTTGACATTTAGCAAAATCAAGCTCTAACTATGTAGTATCCAAAAAAAATTGACAATCTTTTAGCAAATATAAATAATGTCCAAATGGGATGACGCAAATAACCACTTGTGAACTATAGAATCTAAAATGCATTAACAGACACATTTTGAATGAGAAACTATTCTGTACTAAACTGAATATGACTCTGATTTGTTTATATTGATTCTGATGACAGAAACATCAAACATTAGTACTTTAGTGAAAAGGCAAGCAAGGAAACCCTTGCCTGTGTGAAAGTCAAATATGTCTTCTTCTGTGTAGCAAAAACCACCACGAGCTGTATAACAATACCTAATAGGGAGATACAGAAATATTTTGTGATGATCAAACACAGAAGTTAATTATATATATTTCTAGATAACTGGAAACTAACAACATACCCACTATAAACAAGATGCATGTGTATCTTGGCTAGTGCATAAGCTGCAGCAGGCAGAATAGATTCAACCTCCTCATCACTGATCTAAAACACAAGAAAACTATGAAATTGAGTGATAAGATCCACCAAAGGATAAAAAAGAGAAAGAAAATATTAGGGTCTGTTTGGTTGGAGAAAATGTTTCCTATTATATTTTTCTATTTACACTTGTTGGATATATTTTCCCTATTTTCTGATTGCTTTCTACAATGGTCTTTCTTCTTTGTATCCTTACTTTACTTGTAAACATAACTTTTCTGTGTATATGATGATGTATTTTGCTGGGTTGTGTAAGCAAGGATCTAATATAAATAAAACTCAAAGTGTGTATCGTGGATACCACTCGGTTCATTATATTTTTGTCTGTTTAACTTGGTATCAAAGCAGAGTTTTGCTCTGCCTGTGTCCATAACTGAGGGTCGTCATCTGGGGTGTCGTCGCCGCCGTCTACCGCCGGAAGTTTTGTTTTCCTGTGTCCCGTGACTGACAATCGTCTGGAGTTGTTGTCGCTGCTATCCACCACCGCTGAATCTTCGGGTTGATACAGGGTTAAGTGCATCGTGAGCTATGCCACAAAACCCAAAAGTTTCAGGGTCAGAAGACCCTCCACACGCCGCCACACGTCGTTCCCATGGCTAAAGCTCACCGGTGTGTGAACACCACACGCCGCCTTCCAGGACCTCCATTCTCGCCGCAAGCCTACCGTTCTGTTCGTCAGCCTCTTTCCTACCTATTCCAACCCTCAGAATCTTGGTTGGAAGTATTGTGGCTGGTAGATCTGAGTTACCGTGCTAGTGTTTACTAAAAAAAAATTTGCAGTGTTTAGAACTGTTTGAGGTTAAAAATGGCCACTGCCAGTTCATTTTCTCAAGGATCTGTTATCTTTTTTTCGGGAACTCCAACTATCATAGCAAAGAAACTCAATTGGAAAAATTATGGAGCTTGGTCAGATTCAGTTGAGTTGTTGTTTTGGGGACAAGGGTTTCATGACCATTTGGAGAAACAAGAGGCAAAAATACCAAAAGAAAACAGAGCTTCATGACTGAAGCTTGACTATCAACTATGTGCTATGTTGTGGCAGTCAATTAGCTTTGAGTTATTAGAAATCTTAAGGTCATTCAAGACCTGCTATTCTTTCTGGACGAACGCTAGAGATGTTTTTGCTAATGATATTCAATGTCTATTTGATTCAACTCAAAAGCTTGTTTCTCTTCAACAGACCAACCATGATATGGTGTCGCACATAGCCAAAGCCAGGGCTGTTGCTGAAGAATTAAAAGGTTTACTCGTGTGTAACTCTGTTGAGTAAACAACAAAGCGAGTTGACAAACTACTAATGCTTCTAATCTTGCGAAATCTACATCCTGACTATGAGCATGTTTGGGATCAAATCTTGTCAAGCGAGTATATTCCCTCTATGAATAGCCTGGTTACTAGGCTTCTTGGGGTTCCTACCATAACGAAAGATGATGGTATTGCTGTTGAAAACTCTGCTATGGTATCCTCTTGTGGAAGAAGAAGAAGCGGTCGCGGTACTAGAGGAATGCCACGAAATGGTAAAGTACTAGAAGAATGCCACGAAATGGTAAAGGCGGTCGTGGTAAGCTTATTTGCTTACATTGTGGAAAAGAAGGAAACCTACAAAATAGATGTTATGATCTGATTGGTTGGCCAGACCAAACTGCAAATATATCTTTGAGTGATATCCCTTCAAATAGAAGGACTGGTTCTCAATTAATCTCAGATGAAGAGTATTGGGAGTTCTTAAGACTCAAGTCCAACAACCATGCCCAATCATCTACATCATCAAGTGTTTCAACTGCATGCATTTCTCATTCCATGGGGGGAGTCAAGGTCCATGGATAATCGACTCATGTGCTTCTGATCACATTTTTGGTAATGACTCTGTGTTCTCTTCTATCTCCTCACCTAAGTTTCCTCGCTTCATTTCATTAGCCAATGATTCCAAAATGGTATCTCAGGGAGTTGGTCAAGTTTCTCTATCCTCATCAATTAGTTTAAACTTTGTGTTGTACATTCCTAAATGTCCCTACAATTTGATTTTTTTAGTCAATTGACTCGTTTTTTTAAATTGTTCAGTAACCTTTTATGCTAATTCCTTTATTATATATGACTGGAATACGGCCAGCTGATTGGCGAAAGACATGAATCAAGAAGACTTTATTACTTATCCAACAATCCCTCTACGTTGCATTTTGCGTCTGTATCTCCAAAGCTTTTGCATAATCGTTTAGGACACCCTAGTCTTGCAAAGCTAAAGTTAATGGTTCCTAGTCTCAATAAACTATCTACCTTAGACTGTAAGTCTTGTCAATCAGGCAAACATGTCAAATCCACCTTTCCTAACCAAGTCAACAAAAGATGTAATTTTCCCTTTTCTATTGTCCATTCAGATATTTGGAGACCAAGCCGAGTAACATATTTTGGTTTTAACTACTTCTACACATTTATTGATGAATAGTCATTATGTACTTAGGTCTATTTAATGAAAGAAAGATTTGAACTTTTGTCTGTTTTATTTTCCTTCTCTAAAGTGGAAAATCAATTTGGAAAAACCATTAAAATATTAAGTGACAATGCAAAAGAATATTTTTCTTTCTAACTAAACTTATATCTGTCTTCAAAAGGAATCTTACATCAATCCACGTGTCCTCATACTTCTTAACAGAATGGTATAGCTGAAAGGAAAAATAGGCATCTGGTTGAAATTGCCCGCACCTTACTCTTAAGTGCAAATGTCCCTACTAATCATTAGGATGAAGTCGTTCTTACTGTCTGTTTTTTAATAAATCGAATGTCATCTGCCTCTCTTGAAAATCAAATTCCTCATTCAATTTTATTTCCTAAAGATAAAATGTGTCATGTGCCTCCTAGAGTCTTTGGTTGTGTATGTTTTGTTCATGATGTCTCTCTACGTCGTGATAAACTTCCTACAAGAGCAATCAAACGTGTGTTTCTTGGATATTCTCGTCTTCAAAAATGATACAAATGTTACTCTCCATCCACAAAAAGATACTATATGTCAGCTGATGTTACATTCTTTGAGGAAACTATGTTCTTCTCTACTAAAGATGATTTTGACTCTATCCAACAGGCACTACCAATTCCATATCTTAGTTCAACAGAGTCGTCATCCTTTGAAACACATAATCAAGACATACTCCAATCTTCATCTTCTGTTCATTCTCAAGCTGAATTGTCTCCACCTTCAACATCTACATGTCAAAGCAGGACACAAGAGATGGGTACTCCAGTATGTGAAGATCCACTTGATTCATGTCCTCCATCCTCAGCTGACCCCACACCGGATCCTCCTTCATCCTCACCTTCCCATGATTCTAACATTGGTTGGCCCATTCTCTCTAGAAAAATATTCGCTTCACTCATAATCCTCATCCTATTTACCTTAGTTATCATCGTTTATCTCCTTTGTATTTTTCTTTTGTTTCCTCTGTCTCGTCCATTACTATTCCTAAATTTGTTTGTGAAGTACATGATCATCCTGGATGGCGACAAACCATGGAAGTTGAAATGCAAGCGCTGGAACAAAGTGGTACTTGGGAATTAGTTTCTCTTCCCTCAGGCAAGAAGGCAGTTGGTTGTAGGTGGGTATTTGCTATTAAAGTTGGACCTAATGGCACAGTTGATCGCCTCAAAGCCCGATTGGTGGCCAAAGGATATACTCAAGTATATGGTCTTGATTATGGAGATACTTTTTCTCCTGTGGCAAAAATCACCACTATCCGCCTTTTCCTTGCAATGGCTACTATTCGTCACTGGCCTCTTCATCAATTAGACATCAAAAATGTTTTTCTACATGATGACTTGGATGAAGAAATATACATGGAGCAACCTCCTGGTTTTGTTGCTCAGGGGGAGTCTAGTTTAGTATGTAAGCTTTGTAGACCCTTGTATGGACTTAAACAGTCCCCAAGAGCTTGATTTGGAAAGTTTAGCCCAAGTTGTTCAAAACTTCATGATGACAAGAAGTGAAGCAGATCACTTTGTATTTTATTGTCATTCCTCTTCCGGTAAATGTGTGTATCTGGTTGTGTATGTGGATGATATTGTCATCACAGGAAATGATGATATCAAGATTTCCCAGTTAAAGCAATGCTTATTCAACCATTTCCAGACCAAAGATCTTGGTCACCTGAAGTACTTTCTTGGCATAGAGGTAGCTCAATCCAAGGAAGGCATTGTTATCCCTCAGAGAAAATATGCTCTTGATATCTCACAAGAGACTAGTATGAGTAATTGCAAGCCAATTGACAATCCCATGGATCCAAATATGAAGCTAATGGTAAAACATGGTGAACGTTATTCTGATCCAGAGAGGTATAGAAGACTAGTGAGATAACTCATTTACCTCACTATCACTAGACCTAATATCTCCTTTGCAGTGGGAATTGTAAGTCAGTTTATGCAGGTACCTTACGTTGATCACTGGGCAGCAATCCTCCGTATTTTTAGATATATTAAGAAGACACCTAGACAGGGTATACTATATTTGGATAAGGGAGACACCCATATATCAGGTTATTGTGATGCTGATTGAACATGATCTCCCATTGACAGACGATCTACTATAGGTTTTTGCATATCTATTGGGGGAAATGTGGTCTCTTGGAAAAGTAAGAAGCAAAATACTATTACTCGTTTTAGTGCTGAAGCAGAATATCGGGCTATGGCTTCAGCCACTTGTGAATTGATATGGGTAAAACAACTTATTCAAGAATTGAAATTTGCTAATGTCCAACCAATAAAACTGTATTGTGATAATCAAGCGACTCTCCACATTGCTTCTAATCTCGTATTTCATGAGAACCAAACACATTGAGACTGATTATCACTTCGTACAAGAGATGTTGTTGGCTAAAGAAATCAGTACAGAATTTGTCAACTTGAATAATCAACTTGCTGACATTTTCACTAAATCTTTAAGGGGACCATAGATACAAGCTATATGTTCCAAGCTTGTAGCTGTTTTCCCTATGGTTGTTTTTCTGATTGCTTTCTGTAGTAGTCTTTCTTCTCTCTGTATCCTTACTTTACTTGTAAACATAACTTTTCTATGTATATGATGATGTATTTTGCTGGGTTGTGTAAGTAAAGATCTAATATAAATAAAACTCAAAGTGTGTATCATGGATACCACTCACTGCAATTGTGGCCATAGTAAAAATACAACATATTGAAGTGTTGAGACCAAAATCACCAAATTGAAAATATGTTATATATAATAAGGACCAAAACTTTATATATTGTCTTTATAAGTGACAGTCATTTTCAAATTCGTCTCCATCTTCCACAGTGACTCTATGACGACTTTTCCGTTTTACAATGACAAATAGAGGACCGGGATGAAATTGAAAATGATTGTATGTATAAGACCTAATTGAAAGCCTTTTCATAGATAAACTGAACTGTGGTAAAAAAAAATATAGAAACCAAAAATATATTTTAACCTTGCCATACCAAGCAATGAAATTTCATTAGTGAAGATGAGTGAATACCTCAAAACTAATTTAGGGACATAAAAAGTGTCTTGTGATATACAAGTGAAAGGAGAAGATGTTATCTCCGTCAAAACTAAGTTTGTATCCTAATGTTTAAGGCATTATTGAAAGCATAGAGAAATATTACGTCTAAATCAGGATTAGAAGTGGCATCACTAACGAACAGGAAAATCCAATGAATATAGAGAAAAACGAACGCTTAGAATGTGAGAGAGAAACTTACAGCAGACCATCCATCACCTTTACTGCTCTTCAATATTTGGACAGGCCTGCGGTAGTAATAAATATATCAACCATAGGCATAGAATGAAAGGATAATAAGGTTTCAAGTTTGTAGAGAGAGACAGCATTGTAGATTTTGTTTTTCCTTTACTTACGTGTCAACAGGACAGAGCAACATACATTCATCTCTCTCGGAACTTTTGAATACTCTCCTCATCACACACTCCAACGGAAGATTGTTCGTAGGATCAACCTGTCAAAACTCGGCATATAATATGATAGAATAATCCTTCAGATAATATATCTGCGAAAGGTGAAAAAGAAAACTCACGACGGTGACAAGTCGATTTGGTGAAGCGCGGAGAACGTTGCCGTTGTCGTCTAAAACGAATCCGGCGGGCGGTTCGGGCAACGGCATAGAAGGATAATGGACGGAAGAATCGGAAGTGTCGGCGGCATTTTGGAGTGGAAAATCGTTCAGAAGTTCAAAATCGTTGGGATTCGTGATATTAGGGAGGGAATCGTCGGCACTCTTGTTCCTCTTCTTCTTGTTCTTGTTCTTGACGGGGCCAGTGCGTGAATTGGCGGCGCGGCAGAAAATACTGGAAGTGGAGGTGGGATTAGGAATTGGAAACGAAGCTGAGATAGAGTACGAAGGGAATTTCAGTAAGGTATGAGAGTTGAAGTTGAAAGTGCATCGTGGCGCTGAGGAATGAGACAGTGCTACTACTGCCATTTATCTCTTCTTCTATAATATCTCTTCCTCACTCGCTCTGCACTGTGTTCCCGCAATTTTATTATTATTATTATTTTCATTTATCCTTCTCGTGTTTAAAATCAACGCCTCTCGTCTCCTCCTCCAAAATCTCACGCCCTTTCTCGACCCACTTTTTCATTTCATTTCTAATTTATTACAATATTTTTTTCAAGGGGTTTGATACCTTTACTCTGTCTATTTTTAAAAACAACACATTAATTAAAAATAATTAATATATTAATTTCTATTAAAATTAATTTTTTGATTTTTCATATAACCTCCGATATTTGATTATAATATTAATAAGCGTATAAAATATTAAGAATCACGTAAAAATAAGGGTATAATTTATAAAATTAAATTAAAATACACTGACGCTATCAAAATTCTTATGATAAAATTATTAACTTAAAATATGAAATGGGCTGGGGCAATCTGCAATGAAATGGGTCTCATATTTTGGGCTGCATTTGCCCCCACATTATTTTGTTTGAATCAATAAAATATTTATTAAAATGTGGGTAATGCTTTATTGAATATAAAGATGCGGAAATTCCCTAGAGATGAGGAGAGCACGAGTGTTATTCACAAGTTATGAGCCATGAGACATTAGAAATGTAATAATTCTTACTAACAAGTTCTTTAACTAGTAATATTTCAATAGAAAACACACGTCAAATCAAATATTGTAAGAGAATACGAACTTTGACTTAAAGAGGCTATATTTAAGAATCTGATAAAGACCAAAAATTAATTGGAGACAAAAGATACTCGAAGAAATTATTTTAGGAAAGATAAGTCAAGTGAGACGTCTATGGATAAAATTTTTGTGAAAAAGCAATTAGAATTACTTCTAAATAAGAGAATACATGCATAACATAAATAAAAATACTATAGTCGTGTATATATAAGAAATAAATGAAAACAGTTTTAGTTTTAATTATAAAAAACAAATTTTACTTTTTTATTTATAATCACTAATTTTTTTTATATTTTTTTATTTATTATAAAATTCATTAATAGATTATTTACTTATTTTTCATGAATATATTATATGAATTTTTTTAAATATAATTTAAATTTGTGATATTATTATTTAAACTAACTAATTCAATTATTTTTATTGATATTGATGAATAAAGTATTATTTCTTATATATGAAAAATAATATAAGATTATCCTCCGTTATTGATGATGAAGTGAACTCATCTTAATGACTTTTGAAATCTCTAAGTGTTTGTTTAGATGAGGAGAAGAAAAGACACATTTTTCAATATTTTTTTTCCTCCTTAGAATACAATTAACTAAAAAACAAAAGAAATCGAGTGTCCCACGGCCAAATCCAATCCTCCTAATTTGAGAATAAAGTACCAGAAGGAGTTGTAGAGTAATTGAAAGGACATTAATGCCCTTACCATTTTTCTTAACTACACCATATTTAACTGTTTTTGCTTTAATAATTAATTAACACCATCTTTATTTTTTCATTACCCATAGTTTGTAAATAAATATTTTTTATTTGTATAGATAAAATAAATATTTGTGATTTGTTGATATTTTTATTTATCTTTGATTTTTAAATATTTTTAATATTTTCTTATTTTTATTGTTTATTAATATTTTAATTTATCTTTGATTTTAATAAAATATTTATTTCCTATTTTTATATATTATATTATATTTTATTTTTATTTAAAAATATTCAAATCATTTTATAAATATACATTTTTCTTTCCTCTCATTTTTCTCCCATATCAAACAACTAAATAATTATCTCATTTTTTAATTATTTTTCTCTTCTCACTTTCTTTCCTTTTTTATTTCATAAACAGAAAAAACGTAACTGATTAATTAGACGTTTTAATCCTTGCAAGAACATAAGGGTCAAATCCAAAATATTAGAATTAATTATGGTTTATCTAGTGCTTAAGTTATGATTAAGCTACCAAAGGGCTTAAATTGGCAAAAAAAATTTGATTAATTAAATATTTTCTCAAGTCATCACATAGAAATAAGGTTAATTTAAAATAATCAAAATTAACTCGATAACATAAAAATTGAGTTAACTCTTAATTAATCTTTAAAATTCTCAATCAAAACTATTGTACAACTTTAATAATGCACATTAGTTGCGGTTGAAGAGGAGATAAACTAAATTAATCTAATAAAAAAGAATTAATAATAACTTAAATAAATTACTATTTAATATTTCATAATATAAATGTATTTAGTAAGTCATTTTAATAATTTATAAACTAATTTAATCTAACTAAACAAGCTTGTTTAGTACATAAGTTTATTATAATAGCTTTTAAAAATAAATTTTTTAATTTTATCTTCATTAATTTTTTAAAATATTTTTTTATTAATTTAAAAATCAAATAATTAAATATATTTTTATGTCATTTTATATTTATTAACTAATATTATTAAATATTTTCAATATAAGTTTTTAACATTTCAACTCTTTTAACTTACAACTTTTAAACTTTCAACTAACTTATAAGTTAGTTTTATTAAATACATCCTATATTTACAATTTTCATAAAAAAGAAAATATTTACACAGAGAAGACAAATTGAATTGAGAGATACAAATCTAATCATTAGAATTTATTACGTAAATAATGTAATTAAATATGATGATCTTGATGATTATGAGTATTATGAATATGAATATAATAATAATGGTAACGATTGTGTAGTTGTTGACTCATAGTCATTGAAATTTGTGATGTATTGAATCCTTATTATGGATAATGAACTGTGATGCGAAGAAAGTATTACAACATTTATCAAACTAACTTGAAAAACATAAAATGAAATAATTTGTGGAAATCTATTAGTTATAATTGGTAAAAGAAATATATATATATATTTTTGTCAATGTAAAATGTCTCATAATTCCGTAATACTTTAAAATGAACTAAATCATAACATGCGTAAATTGGTCACGTGATATTAATAACGGTCCATAAATCTGGGCTACTGTAGCGTACGGGTTATTGAACCTACTCCAAAAAACTGGGTTGCTAAATATGAAAGCCAATTGGGTCCATAGTTATTAAATATAAGGCATAACGAGAGGAACCAACGCAAACATATAGAACATGATACCTCTACCAAGTTTCTTTTGCGCTTGCCTCTTTTGGTCGTTTTGGACCATGTAGTTTTTTTGTTTTATGTTTTTTTTTTGTATACCCATGTTAGGAGAAACTTATCAAACTATTGTGTAAAACAAAGGGATTCTTTAGGACAAAACAAAAAAACAATGATGTTATACTTCAACGGTTACCGCGAATAATAATGGACAAAATAAAATATTATAATACTCGTTTTCATATTTAAATTTGAAAAAAATACAATATCCATATTCGTTGTATGTTCGCACAAATAGTAATTTTAATTATCATCATAGTGCTTCATACCTTTACTGAGGGGCGGAATGAGAAAAAAAAATGGAAAAAAAATTACATGCATAAAACAAACAAAAAAAATTTAATATATATTTAATATTTTATATAAATAAACAATATATAATTATATTGAATACAAAAATAATATATGAAAAAAAATAAATTAGGTAGATAAAATAAGTTTAAATATTATATATAGACACAGACTTCACATACACT
This sequence comes from Mucuna pruriens, assembly GCA_025330945.1. Lineage (NCBI taxonomy): Eukaryota > Viridiplantae > Streptophyta > Magnoliopsida > Fabales > Fabaceae > Mucuna > Mucuna pruriens. The sequence continues at coordinate 4,869,893 of JAENHJ010000424.1, forward strand.
CAATTAATATCTATCGTTTCTCTTTTTTTTTTTATATTATATTATATATCATATATATACTTTTTATTTTCTTCCTAGGTGTTAAGTAGCATAACGATGTCATTGCATAATTTTTCAATAAATTTTAGGAAGATTGTAAAATTATTTTTATAGTATTTTAAATACATTAAAAAAAATTTGGTGGTCAACATGCCCCAAGTTACTCCTCACTTTTATCCTAATTTTACTTAAGTTTAAAATCAATAAAAATACTAATTAAAAACTGTTATACCTTAATGGAATAATCATTCTTAAATAATTTAAACATAATCATACGTTTTATATATATAGAGAGAGAGGTGCATGTAGAAGGGAGAGTGAGTACTACAATATCCATATTTGCACCTATTTCAAATAAATTTTATAGGCAAAATCATGTTCCCTTTGTGGAGCGGGTATTTACTTTATTCTTTACGTATATATTTTGTTAGATATTCATAAAGTATAAGAAGAACTGTTATTTCTAATTCTTAGATGGAAATAGGGACATAAATACATTAAATAAACTAATATATAAAATAAATTATATACGATAGAAAAGAAGAGGGATAAAAAACAAGTTAAATATAAAATAAATATAAATTTGATACATGAAAATATTAAATTTATAAGATAAAAGTTTTTAAAATATATATTTAATTTTTATGCACTATTTAGAGAATGGTTCAAATAAGTTGTCTCATGTTTGCATCTTATTTTCTATCTCACCTGTCAATTTTTGACACCTAATTAAAATGTCATGTGTACTTTTCATTTGATTCACAAATTACCCTTATAAGAACTTCTAACGTCGTTATCTAACAGATACAAAATTGGTTGCAAGACTGGTTTCCATTCCACGTAATATTGGCTGCACATATAGGTAATTAGTTGCATAAAATCAAAGAATTGGATGCAATTTCATTCCACGAAATATGAAGAAACATTCTGTTGCACAGTCAATTTGCTGCAAGTAATATTAACAGTGTTTGATCCCTTCAACACAACGTCTTCGTTGCAAAAATTGGTTTCCATTCGGATCAATTCAGAGAAGGCAATGGAATTCAGAGCAAGATTAATTTGAGGATCATCTACTAGGCCTAGAGATATTCTTGAGAGGAGAAGGAAAAAACAGAAAAACTACACAAGAAGATGAATCTTATTTGCAGAACATAAATTTTGAATTTCCTTCCGTTCAATCTAGCCAGTTTTTTTATATATATATATATATATATATATATATAATTTTATTTTACATTGAAATAACTTTTAATCAAGATATTTTATTTATGTACTAAATTTTCATTTTGATCAAATTCGTGTTAACTAGGTGCCCACATATGTTTCATGCAATACTCTATAAAGAGTCAAGTGAACATGAGCACGGACGAATTGTTCCACATAATAAGTGGATGTTGTATTTCCTTTTATTTTATTTTAGTCTAAAAATTCCATTAGTAACATATGAAAAAAATACTTTTATTATGTCTAGGCACAATTATCAAGTATTAGGTATGAAACAAATGATATCAATTTCCAAAAGCCAAGATGAATAAAGCAATCCATGAAGCAACTTGTTGCATGTTGTTATATAACATTGACTATCCTCATAAGTTGCTAGTTGGATGAATTTTAATTTTATCTACACATTTTTTTGTTATTTTTTGCCGCTAATGTTTTAACATTTTCAGTTGTGGCCTTTTTTTTTTTTTACAGATTACCTTCTTTTAAGATTTGTTATTAATATTGAAAAGCAAAAAACTACAATAATAGAATAATTTTTATTCAATTATGAATATAAGTTATACAACAACAATAAAATGTTACATTTGCTAGCAACTTTACAAAATAGAAGTACATTAGGTAATTGACCCATGAGATTTCCTACTTCTTAACAATAATTATTGAAGGCAAATCCTTGAACTTGGCAAAGTCACTAAAGTTTTTTTTTTAATAAGTATGCAAAAGCATCAAATAGAAGAATATGATCCTTAATATGTTGACACCGCAAGCTCCACCAATCATCTATACTACACTATTAATTTAAGAAGAGATCAAAAGGAATAAATAAAAGTATGGAAACATTAATTAAAATCCATGAAAAAAAGAACAAGGATCATTTAAACTTATAATTAGGGAGACTCATTTTATTGCAACCAAAATCTTGTTGGATAAACTGAAGAAGTAGATCTCATTATCTGAAATCAGAATGACTAATATTAAAAGAAACTAGTTTGTTTGAATAATTATTTTTCGGGCAATAAATATGAAAAACTCCTTTGAGACACTGGAATTGATCTTGGCTGAACGTAAGGAAGCCTTCAAACATCAATGCTTAGTGTCTCAGCACCTTGTTTAATTCCGCCTGAGCTGTTTGCTTCCATAGTTCTGCAGTTCCACCTTGAATTGTTTGTTTCCATATTAATTATGAGATGGGAAGGAAAATAGATTCATCTTCTGAGTTCTAGCAAATAATTGTACTATTATTGATCAATTTTATTATCCGGTGAGACTGTGAGTTGTTATCATTCAGAGTAGTTTATGCAATATGGTATATAAGTAATACGTGATGAATAATGCATAATGTACACCTTTCTGTCAAAAAGCCTTCGTGTTCAAAAATAGTCATGAGTGGTCATTTGAGACGTAAAAAACTAATATTTAAGCTTTCTCCCATACGCAAAATTAAATTATATAAGAAATTTGAAAATTATTACTCAAAACACGAACATTGGAATTGCCTCTGCATAATTCCCAAATACAATATCTACTCGTCTTTTTCTCTAGATATATAGACTTCTCATTCATTTTATCCAAATGCATCATAATAGCTACATCTTTTTGGTACAAACAACAATTTTACAGATTCTATAGTTAATATTGGAATATAATCAATATATGTTACTAATTCTCAAATAGTAACACTAATGAATATGTCAAAACATATACTTCCAATAAAATAAAATAAAAAGAATAGCCCACTTCACCCTCACGTATTACTTATATACCATATTGCATAAAGAATCTCACCTCCACAAACAGCCTTTTTTGAGAGAGATTATTCGATACATGTAGAAATAAATATGAATATATAGTAGAATAGAATATAGTCCAAACGAGACATTTGTTGGATGGGTCGCTGGCTGTGCCTCTGGATGCCACTGGGTGCAATTAGCAATTTGGAGAAAGAAAGTTTGGTGTTAGTGTTAAGGAAAGAGGGTTAAGGCATTAGGATTTCTTAAAGGCAATTTGAAAATTGAATAAAAAGTATACATGTTATTTTAAATTAGGTATCAAAATCTGATAGATGGGACGATAAATGAATGAGTTACAAACATGAGACAACTGATTTGAATCCAAACATAATAGATAAGGTATGGAATGATACATGAGACAGTTTATATGAATCTTTAAAGAATTTTATATGATTAATTAATCATAATTTATCTTAAATTTGACTTTTAGAATAATTATTATAAAAATTAATAAATTTATTGTAAATAATATTGGATCACAGAATAAAATAATAATTCGTAGTTTGACCCTAATTAAAATTAGTCTTTTATCATTTAATAATTTATTCAATTTTAAAATTATTATTTAAAATTTTAGACAACAAATTAAAGTTTTTTAAACGAAGTTTTAAATTGATGATACGGGTATTAAAATTTTAATTTAATCTTTAAAATCATTAATTAATAATAAGGTACTAAAAATTTCTAAAAGATAAATAGTTGCTAAATAATTTTTTTGGAGATAGATGTCTATTACTAAATAATTTAAACTATATACTAACAAATTTTGTCTATCGTGTGCTCATCACACACATAATGTGAAGGCATTCAATACTTCTTTTTAACTCTTTTAAATTATTTTAAAAAAATATTTGGCTTTTATTTTAAAATAATAAATATTTTTCAATAAGACCTTCTTACTTTTTTGCTTCTTCTGATATGTTTATAAAAATATCCTTTATATTAGAAAAAAATAACATAATGTATTTTTATTTTAGAAAAGACTTTATTTTACCTTTATTATTTTAATCCATCACTTTCTTGACACTATTGAAGGTCCTAGCCAAGGGCGGATTTAGACATTAATGGTTGGGCCAAAAATTAAATAACTTTCAACGTACATCAATAATGTTTCATCATTATAGAGGTACTTTTAAATTCAGATAAAACTTTAAATGTAAATTTAAAGAAAAATATATTAAAGTTAAATACCAGCATTGTCAATCAATTAATAAAAAAGAATAAAATATAATAAAAAATATTTTCACGTCAATAATATATATATATATATATATATATATATATATATATATATCATGTGAGAATAAATTAAAAATATAAAAAAATATTGAATTTGATGAAAATAGATCATGTGAATCCACTATTAATTTAATATAGTGTGTCAAAATTTAATTTTATGAACTGAAAATTTATAACTATAGAATATTAAATAGATAAAGATCTTTATTCTCATGAGTAAAGAGTAAAATTTTAAATGTAATATATAAAGATTAATAATTATATATCTTATATAAAAAATTAATATCTATGTATATAAATTCAAAAAGTGTAACAATAATTTCGAAACCTAAATCCACCCTCGTCCTAATAATGTTTGATTGATCATAAGATTGAGTTGGCTTTAAAAAATAAAAAGTATATTTTCTTTTTTAAAAAATACTTAAATTGAAATATTATTTTTTCTTATTTTAAAAATTATACTTCCCTCCTTAATATGTGTTATAATTTAATTCATTTTTATATAAATGAGTATGTTAGAAATGTTTAGCAATTATAAATAAATATTTTAAAATTATTTTCTATTCTCTTCGACTTTCATGCACAACTAATTTTAAATATATTATTATCAATTTTCAGACTTAGTAGATAAAATGATGTTTTTTACATTATATATATTAAGAATCTACTTAATTTAAGAGTAATTTTAAGTTATCCTCATCTTTATTTTTCATTTTTTTTCAATAAATATGTGCTAATGTTAAAATCATTGGATTGCAAAAAAATAAAAAACAAAAATATGAGTAGTTTTCTTAAAATTATTCTTAAAATAATTTGATATCTTCACATTATTGATTTTAGAACTTTAATAATAAGAATTATTATTTTATCTTTTGTAGTTTAAAAGTTCATAACAAGGAATCAAAATAATTATAAGAGTAATAAAAAAAGAATTATATTTGATTATACAATAGACTAAAATAAACTAAATTAGAATATATATATATATATATATATATATATATATATATATATATATATATATATATATATATATATATATATATATATATATATATATATATATAAATAAAGACATCGTACTTTAAATATCTCAAAATAGGGATATATTACCTGAAAATTCTAACTAACTTAGGACCTACTTATTTTACCTCTAAAATCAATTATTTTACTAAATACCCATTTTCTAATGTAAAATTTATAAATAAAACTACTTTGAATACATATCACAATTGTGTTTGATAGTTGAAACCAATTCATCAAAATTAATTAATAGATCCAACACAAAATCAAACTGGTAGTTAAACTACAGCACTTCCACTTTCTGAACTTCAATATTCTATGTATAAACCTAATACACCCACAGAAACTAAAAAGCGCTACTTGGAGTTGGTGGGGGACTGAATGCATGAAAATTCTATGTGGAGTTTGGTGTTGAATCATTTCCAAATGTTCCATATATATAGATAATGTTCACTTTTTTGCGTCACTCCAGTCTAGAGGTTAGTTGAAACACAGAGACATGATGAGGTCGGTGGTTAGATATGTGTTTGAATATATTTTCAGAACTGATTGAAAGACGCCACTTTGGTGTCTTAACAAAACAAAACTGATCAGTAAGAAATGTTGTTACTTATATTATTTAAATACTAGAAAATTGAAATTTTTTCTAATATTATTTTCTTAGATAATATATATGGTGACCACTTCCGTTCACGCTACTTGTAGTTGAAATATCTCCATCTCGAAGAAGTGGGTGGGTGGGGGAACAATCATTCCCATCCACGTGGATTTATTAAAATTATCTTCGTGATACAGAGAAAAAGAATAATTTGTTAATTAGATGATATACCACGTTCACTCATATTATATAGCTATATTAATTCAGTGCTTTTCATTGTTTATAGCAGTCATCCTTAGAATTTAGTTAAAAGTTAATAGTGATAAGTTGATTAGTTATCCGAAAAACGTAGTAGGAGAAAAATAACCAATCGATCGAGTCAGTTATAAACAATTGAACCAATAACGTTATTTGTTTGACGAAATCAATGTGAAAAATGAGAAAATCGATGTTGAAGAGCACTTTTCTTTCCGCACACTTTTCCTACAGTCACACAATATTTTACAACTCATCGCCTCAACTATCATCATATTGATTTTATTAATGCTCTATGTGTGTATGTGTGAAACGTGGTTGCTTAGCGTGGACGCGGTTGCTTAGCATTATAATTTGAAATCCCAATTAATCGATTATATCCAATGCAATTAATCTATCATAAGAAAATCTTTCATAATCTTGATATACTCTATTAAATAGCCAGTTAATATCCAGCATGATCTGAATTAATTATTTTTTATATGTCCATTTTTATAGGTTGAGTTCTTTTATATATTTGTGTATACATATGGCATATATTCTCCAACATAACCGTCCCATACATAATTGGGTATACTTTAGTGTTTTGGAGGAATTAACATGTCTCCGTGACCGATATCTATAGAGATGAAAAATGATTGAAAACCCCACATGTGACCTTTTGAGCTGTGCTAGCTATTTAGTGCTTATATTTGATCACTACTTTATAAAGTAGAAGTATAGAACGTGATGCACTTCCATGTCCATAGCTATGATTAGTGTTATGGTATACGATTATAAGAATAATTATCCCCTAATGAGGTATTATTTATTGAAAAAAAAATGATATAGAGAACTGTATGAGTAAGAGTACTTTAATATTTATCACGCCCTATACTTAAATGTAGAATTTTAAATGCATTTAACAATGAGAACAAATTAATTAATATAATAGATTAAATTACTTATATGTTTATACTTTTGGTCCACTGATTGTTGCATGTTATTTATCATTAATTTTTCCAATGTTAAAATATTATGATATGTGTTTTACTTAATTATTTTACTGTGTTGGACTTGAATGTGTGAGTAGTCTAATTTGTTATATTTTATATAGTTAAGGTTTGAAACAACTTATTTTAAATATAATTAGACATATTTTTAATTAAATTTCTTTGTTTTGTTGATTTTCATATTAATTTTAGTTAAATAATAATTTTATTTTATTAATTTGTCAAAAAATCATAAAGACATTGATGATAACTTAACTATCATAAGAACAAGTATCTTAAGAGTACGGTGGAGATGGAGACTAAAAGATGTTTTTCATCCCGATATAAGTTTATTTACTTTTTCAAACATAAGATGAAAATCGTTATTTGATTCTATTTTTAATTTTGTTTTTACTTTATGTTTCATTTTCAAAAAAATACATAAGAATCAGTAATTTTTCATAATAATTTTAGAAAGAAAAAAATAAAATCAAAATAAAAAAAATAACTTATACATTAACCGTGTATTTTACATTATCATCAAATTACAAATTATTGATAATAAAATGAAAATATAAAATTACTTATAATCAGTGTATCACAATTAATCTCATGAGAATAAAAAATAATTAAAAAAATAAATTATATAAAATAATTTTATACCGTGTTCAATCTTAATTCATGATTATAAATGAGAAGTTATTAACTTTTACATTATTTTAAAAATTATATAAATAATAATTTATAATTAAATAATTTTATATTATTTTATATATTTAAGTTTATGGGTATTAAATTTAAATAAAAAATATTTCTCAACGTTTAAAACAATTCCGCACCAGTTATGCATGCGTCTTTTTTTTTTCTTCCGATCATGATTTCAATTAATTATTATACATTACATAATTAATTTTTTATATAAATTTAAAATTTTGAACTTGGGTTACACAAAAATTTGCTCGAATGCAATAGACAGAATGGACATTTGGCGTATTCTTTAAGAATTAGGATGTCCCACCACTACCTAATTTGGAGGTCAAATCTTTCTCTACCCACTTTCAGCCACTCCTCCTACCTTTCAATTATATGTTCAACTGTCATCGTCAACAACAACAACAGCATCAAGTGCAAATTATCGCCTCTGGTATTTGGTTAAAATTTTTTTCAGGACCATATATGACACCACAATGACTAACGATGAGATCATGGCACATGAGACCACTTGTCTACACGTCTCTTCGATGGACCTCTACACTTTCAAAACAAACTTCACACCATGCAGTTGCAAATTTAGCCTTTCAATTTTAATTTTAAATGTTAATTTATTATATAACAAAATAAAATGAATGGATATGATTCGTGCAATTTTTCTAAAAACCGTAGAGGATCAAAATCGTGATGGGATATGTTATTATAGTTCCTCCACCACTCTCATATTGTGCATTGCTTTCTTTATCGTTGATTATTGTCATGTTAAGTAGTGGAACATATTCTTGCTTTGTGCCTTAAATAATTTGATATCAATTATAGAATAGTGTAGATATTCAAGTAAAATCTAGAAATTGATTAGACGGAAAATTCTAATGATGCCAACAATGGACGAATTAATAAGATGCATTTTCGTCTTCATTCCCTCGCTCCCTCTTCTGAAAATGATTGGTGACCATCATCAGCATTATAATATATATAGTACACATAAACGTAGTTACAACGTAAAATAAATAAAGTAATAGATTACTCTATTATTTATTTATTTTACGTTTGTTACATAAGACTTCTTTAATTTTTAAAATTTACACAAAATCCTTCTTATTCTACAAATACATTACACTTAGTCTAATTTTAATTGGTTAGTCAACGGCTAACCTTTTTAGTGGGAACTGTTATTTTTTATGTACAGCTGATCATTGAAAGTTTCAATTCGTTGCACAAAATTTCTTTTATTTTTTCAAGCTTTACACAAACCTTTTATATCTTTTAATGTATTGTAATTAAAATTTTCTTATACATTAAAATTTTAAAATTATTAATTAAAAACCAAAAAATTTTCATATGTTCTTTTAGCTTCATGATTGAAAACAACTAATTAAAAACCAACCTCCATTTATCAATATTATTTGCTTTCATTAATTTAACGTCAAATATTATATTTCTAAACCATTAAATAAGTAAACCCTATTATTACATATTGATCTTCATAAGTTCATTTTGATTCATCCTAATTTTAGAAGTAGTAAGAATTATTTTAATTTTGTAAACTAGTTCACAACTTATTAATTAATTTAGCTTAAAAACCTAGTTCTTAAACTATTTAATATTTTTAAAGTAAAAGTTTATGTAAAAATAAGTTATGCATTATTATGATAAACTAATTTTATACCGCCATTTAATTAAAATTTACAAATTCATTAATTTTTATAATAGGTATCTTAAAATTCATATAATGATTTGTGATAGTTATTTCTTACTTTCGTACGATTAAACTCAAAATTTCTACTTCAAAATTCATAATTAAAATAAAGAATATTTAAACTAACTTTTAACGGTTTATTAATGGAATCCTACCGTGGTATCTACTTATAAATATTTTATAAATTGAATAATTTAATTATAAATTTTCAAAGTATAGCAACTTATTTAAAAATTTGCAAATTATTTAAAAATTAATTTAACCTTAAGATTTACTTATTAAGATAAATAACACAATTTTAAATATATAAATGTGATAAATACTTAAAAAATAATTTAGTTATTTATAATAATTTTATTCGACTCTAACAAATTATTTTCTAGTAAAATTTGCGGTTTTTATTAGAAAAAAAGACAAATATTTGCTGAAAGTCAATTAAAAAAAACAAAACAAAAAAAACAAGGTGAGTAATTACTTTTCTTCTTTCAAAAGCAAGAAAAGAAAGCAAAGGAATACAAAATGGTGTTTTATTCTTGCGAATAACAGAAGATACAGATGAAATTGACAAATCAATCTTCGGAAGTGGAATAGATTCCTATGTACATAACAATATAGGGATGAAGAGGACCTTTGAATGTGGGAGAGGAATACAAAGGTCTACTTTTTCCTTTTCTTTATTTATATATATATATATATATATATATATATATAAAGAAAAACAACTTGGATCTAAGCTTTAAATTAACACCAGTACTAAAAAATTGCATTGGTTGCCAGATTTTGTCATATGTTTTTGGAAGAGAAAGTTGCTATTGTTAGAGATATGATATTTGATATTGTATAATTTACCCTCTGCTTCAAAATTTAACGAGGTATTGTAGGAAGCAACTAGTTAAGTATGAATAAATGATATTTTTTGGTACAACAGAAGGAAATGAAGAAAATAAAAAGACTATTTGACAAATCAGCCACAAGCAGAGGTCTCAACCGAGGAGCAGGCTGAATGAATTTGCCACCATATTCCACTATGTCCACCTCATGCTTATTTGGATGCATTAACGATAAAATTTAGAGATATACCAGTAAAGGATAATGTTATCTTCTCTTGTAAATTTTAAATATTTTAAAAGGTTTTATGTTGACGTTGGGTGGTTTATATATATATATATATATATATAATCAATGTAAAATTTTACATAAATTATTTTTAGAATCGACGTAATTTTTTTTTACATGATATTAAAAATAATCAAGATAAAAGTGTTTTAAATACTCTTGTCAGCGATAATATTTCATTTTCTCCATTCGAAATCATACAAATTTGAAATCACATATATTGAAACTTCATTAGTGTCATCATCTCTCATTGTTACACATTTGTCATTTTCTCTTGGTCATATTTACTCTTATAAGGTAATAATATTTTTGTCTTTTAATTCTCTTTGTCATTTTTATTTGTCTCAAAAACTATAGACGGGTGAGATCAGCAGATGCAACACTAGATTTACGAGATCTACCACAATGCTATACGCTTAAAGAAACTTTTGTATGAGAAAGTTCAACATATATGTAAATACACGAGATCAAACTATATATGAAAACGGAAATGTAGACTTATGTTTATTTTAAATTGAATTTTCTACGTCAATTATAAAATAATCAATATAAAAAGTGACTTTTTATATCTGTTATAAAACAATTGATGTAAAAAGTCAGATTTTCTAAATCAGATGATTCTATATTAGTTATGGAACTGATATAAAAAATTGATTTTAACAGATGTAAAAAACTTTTTCTGCAAAGTGTTATTACATCTTGAAGAAGTTTTTTCAAAAAATATTTTGATTGAAGGTTTATTTGTGTGTTAAAAGGAATATATGAGAATGTTACATGCATTTATCTTATCTTAATTGCATATTTTACCACCTTTTCAAAAGTTGCAACAACTAAGGGAGGCCATAGATAGTGATTGTGTTGCATGAGAAAGGGAGAACAATGGAGAAGAGTGCATGAAAAAGAATAGGAAAAGATGGTGTGTAATAATGGCATTAATGATGGAGGGAAAAGGAGAAGAAGTGAGGGTATCATTGCTAACCTTACTTTTGCCTTTTGATTTATCATTTTTTATTTGTTCTTTTTTTGTTTATTTATTTTTCTTATTTTATCTTATTTTTCTTTGTTCTAACGAGCCCTTTGACTTTTTGTTAGGTGTGCAGGGAGGGGGGCAGGTCTTTGATGGTGCCATGGTCGTGAGTTTAGTGTGGTGGTTGAGGTATGATGCATGGCTTATGGCTAGGGTACGATTAAGTGGTTCTATTTGTGTGTGTTTGAGATGAAATAAAATGGAAGAATAAAGTGAAAATGCAATAATAGATTCTTGTTGTCATATAAAAATGATGCTTACCTATCATTATCTTGATTGATTTATCAAGCTTTCACAAAAAGTAAGCTTTTTATGTCACACAAAATTCCAAAGAAAGATTAACAAAATTGTGCAATTGAAATATTGACTAATGATCAAGACATGTGATAAGAGAAAAAATGGTAAACACTCTCGTAGGAAATGTCCTAGCTAACGAGCCAATGGACTTTATCTTTAAAATTTGTTGTTAAATATATTCATTTATTCTATGTAAATAAGAAAATATAGAAAGATTTCGTAATTAGAAATTAGGATTTTCTATTATTATTTGTATGATTAATTCTAGTCTTATTTGATTATAAATGAAACAACATATGTGTTAGTAACATATACACAACTCATTTAGTAAACACTTTTACATGGTATCAAGAGTATAAGTTTTTTTACTATTCCTTTATTCACAATAGCAACATGATAACAACACATGTGACTACTATGCGCCTTTTTACTCCAATAACCCCTTCATTGTGCTCCCCTTTCACCGACGACCCCTCTATCGTGCTTCCATGATTTTCGCGACTCATCTGTCGTGCTTTCTTGACTCCAACAACTCCTCCATCGCGCTCCATTGACTCTAGAGCCCTTTCTATCATGTTCTCCTAACTCTGGTAATTCCTCCATTGCGCTTCCTTGTTTCTAATGACTCTTCCATTGGGCTCCCCTTCTCTAATAACCCTTTTATCATGTTCTCTCGACTCTGACGACCCTTCTACCATGCTCATCTTCTCTGACGATTGCATTTGTAATACATTTGATTCATGTAACATATATACTCCAGCTTGAGGGGAAGTGTTAAACATATTCATTTATTTTATATAAATAAAGAAATATAGAAAGATTTCATAGTTAGAAATTAAATATTTCTATCATTATTTTTATCCTTAAACAACACATTCAATAAACACTTTTACTTTTACCTTTGCAATGATTGGTGGTTTAGTTTTGGATATATTACTAAAGAATAATGTTATCTTTTGTTGTAAATTTTGGACATTTCAAAAAAAATTATGTTTATGTTGGATGGTTTAGTGTATATATATATATATATATATCAACATGCATGCATTTAAGAAGGTTAAAATAGGTTACAAATATAAGTTGATTTGTGTGCACATTGATTTATTTGGGCTTGATGCAATGCAAATTGTTTGGTTCTCTCATATGTATCCAATAATGAGAGCTTTGGAATTTTTTTATTACGTCTTGAAGAAGTTTTTTCAAAAATTATTTTAGGACTAAAAGCTTATTTAAATTTTTTAAGATTTTCTGGTTATTGTTTTTAACTTAGAATATTTTTCATGTTAATGACATTAATGTCGTGTTTTAACCAATCTTACTCTATTAAGAGAAATAATAGCAACACATTTTTTATTATTGGTTAAAATGTGTTAGAAACTATAAAATCATGAGTGAAACATATTAAATATGAATTAGAACCCACAAAAATTTATAATTTCTAATAAATTTTAGTCAATAAAAAGTGTATTAAAAATAATGTATTAAAGAGTGTGTTACTAGTATTTCTATTGTCTTAATTGCATATTTTACTATCTTTTCAAAATTGCAAACAACCAAGAGAGGCCATGGATGGTGATAATGTTGCATGAGAAGGGGGAACAATGGAGAAGAGTGCAAGAAAAGGAATAAGAAGAGAGAGGATGCGACAATGGTGGCAAAGATGGAGGAGATGGGAGAAATGATGAAGGTGCCACCATTGACTATGCTTCTGCCTTTTGATTTATCCTTTTTTATTTGTTCTTTTTGTTGGTTTGTTTTTACTTATTTTATTTTTCTTTGTTCTAATGAGTTTTTTGGCCTTCTGTAAAGGTTTAAGCATGTGTCGGGTGGTAAGTCTTTGATGGTGCCATGGTTGCAAACTTAGTGTTGTGGCTAAGGTATGATGTATGGCTTGTGGCCAGGGCATGATTGAGTTACTATGTCTGTGTGTGTTTAAGATGGAAGAAAGGGGAGTAAGAAAGAGAGAAAAGACAATAATCAATTCTTATTATCATATTAAGAATGATGATTATTGATCATCATATTGATTGATCTAACAAGCTTTCACAAAAGAATAAGTTCTTTATGTGAACACAAAATTCTAAAGAATGATTAACAAAGCACATTTTGATTAACGATATTATGCAATTGGAATATTGACCATTGATCAAGACATGTGATAAGAGAAAAACTAGTAAACAATCTCTCTAGTAGGTAATATCTTAGCTAATGAGCAAATGGGCTTCATCGCTAAAATTTGTTGTTAAAAATATTTCATTTATTTTATGTAAATAAGAAAATATAAGAAGATCCCATAGTTAGAAATTAGGGATTTTTATCATTATTTTTATCCTTAATTTTAGTCTTATTTGATTGTAAATAAAACATCATATTTATGGGTAACATACACATAACATATTCATTAAATAATTTTATATAGTATCAAGAGCATGATTTTTTATCCTTCCTTTTTCTTTCCCGCATTAGCAATGTGAAAACAGTACCTATGACTATTGTGCACACTCTTTCAATGATTTAGAGTTCATTGCATTCCTTTTCTACAAAAATGGGAGCTCATTTTTGTAGGTGAATGATATTTGCCTTCACTACTAGTCACCTCTGGTCATCATTGCACCACCTATTGTGGTCATCAATAAATTAAAGAGTTCTGGATGAATGTTGAAACTTGTGAAACAAAAATTGATTTGTTGAAAAAGAAAATTGTAAGTTGTAAGGAACAAATTGAAAAACTAAAAAAATGCATAACTCTAAAAAGGAAATCAACTAACTAAAGAAGAAAGTTGGAAAACAACAAAACAAACTCATTTGCGAGAGAAAATGACGAAGATATTAGATTGTATTCTAATGTTTATATGAGTAGTAAGTAGTGTTTGTTATGTTGTATATATAAAGAAAGTTGGTTTGAGCACTCATAATTGATGTAGTATGTTTTGTGAAAAGTATTTTTGGGTTTTAATTTAATTTTGTAGGCAAAAATGGTGTTAACATTTTTAACAACTTGCATTGAAATGAATGATATTAAGGATTCTTATGCACATTATCAAATTAATTGATATTTGGAGTAAAAATTTTTTTTTACATATTGAAGTTTTAAAAACACATTATAGGTATTGATATTAAGATTAATATATAAACACTAATCCTGTCTTGCATTTGTATGGTCCTTATAATTTGATAGAATTAAATTATTAGTCTCAATATTTTTGTAGTTTTTAGTCCTTAAGAAAAACAATATATTCCTCAGTAATGTGATAATTTTAAGAATGCACATATATTAACGAAGAAATAAGTAAATTACATTTTGACAACTTGTGATGATTAACAACATTTTAATTGTTTACTACTTGTTTCATGCATTCATTAATTAAATTTTCTTGTAAATACTCCCATAAATTTCAATTCATTTACAAATAAACTTTCTTGTAATTTGAACATAAGTTCAAAATGGTTCCTGCAATATGAATATTTTACTATTTTAACCTTGAAAAAATGGTTTGTAACTTGATCAAATTAAAATATAAAGCATAATTGACAATACCATGTTAAGGTACATAAAAGTGTCTATTACATGAAAAAAGACACATCTAACATTATCACATTAAGTAGTATGCATATCAAATAGGTATGACAAACATTGTCACATTACTTAATAGTTGTTCTCATGTTCCCTCACCATAGATATTGATATTGGATTGAGATTAGTGACTACATTAAATCCCTCTTTTTGAATGGATGGTTCAATGCCAATGATTTTTATATATGTGTTTCATCCCAATTTACTATTCTACAATTTGTGACATTATATGTTATTTTTTGTTAAAATATAGAACCACAATAACATAAAATGATACATTTGCTATTGGGAATGATTGTATGATAGAAATGCATATCATGATTTTTATATGATTTGCAAGTAGATATAAAATAAGTGTAACTTGGTGGTGCATTAGAAACCATTAATTTTGTTGATGTGTCCATAGATAGAAATAGCATAGGTATGGTTGCATACTTCTTGACCAATTTTCTCTATGTTGAGATTAAAATCATCTCTATGTGTAAGATTGATAAATAATGAAGTATAAATCATGTTTAGAGTTCAATATTTGATATTATTCTTTGATTTCCCTGTGTGTTGTTGCATATCTAATTGATTTTTGTGTTATATGTAGTTTAAAACAATTAGCTTAGTAATACCATCTCAATAGTTACATCAATAAACACCAAAAATCAATGTCACATTCATCCATCATCAAAAGATAATTGAAGTTATTTCAACTTCCTAGCAAAATAACAAACACCAAATACTTTGCACACACTTTCGATCACATATAGAACACCATGATCCATCGATAGCTTACACAAGAAACAAAGAAAAGAAATTGAAAGATCTTTTGTTCAATTCTACCTACTCATAACCCATATTTTTTTTGTATTTTAATTTTTTTCGTTAAATATGAACAATTCCACGTGACATTTTGAGTATTTAAAATTATGACAAGTGACTTGTTGAGGTAGTAATCCGTTAACTACTTTAATACCTAACAGCAAATTCTTAACTACAAAGACTAATTTGAAAAAAATAATATAACATGAACTTAAAAGAAAAAATTTAACAATAAAATAAAATTTTTAAAATATATTATAAGAACTAAAATATTTATCCAATTATTATTTTATGTTTTTTTTACAAATATTTTTCGTGGGAGATAATTGAGATACGATCGAACATTAATATAAACATCTCCCTGTAAAATTCAAACTTTAATTTGTTTTGTTACAGAAAATTAGTCCATTCCGCCAAGTTATTTTATATATTTTTTTTCTAAATCTTGGTCTGCCTTTTAAGTTTTGCACCCTTCCATTCTACTACAACTGGGGCCGTGATATCATGTGTCACTCCTGCTCGTTATCCTATTTAATATATAAATATATAATATTATTATTTATTAAAAAAAAAAAAACACGTGTACTGTTTACCCATCTGAATATATTTGCGTAATGTGCTTGATTTGTGGAATTGATTATTGATAGAAGCCGAATTTTGTCCGTGAGTGTCTCCAATTCGTTTTTTCATGTGCTTGATGAAATTATTGAGACTGAGTATATGTACCACAGGGACCACATTTCTTGGATTCCAGTATAGCATTCACATGGCAAACAAGAAAATTAAAATATTTTCGTTTAAAGAATTAAATCTGACAATTAAAGTAATATAATTAAACTTTTTTAAAATATAATCAACATTTTATAACTCAATTATTCAGTTTTTTCATTAATTATTCTTAAAAAATAATTTTACCAAAAAAAAATTGCCATATACACGTATAATTTTCCATATTTATCTAATAACAAATTATTTTATATGATAAGTTAATTAATTTCTATTATAATCATTTTAAAAAGTTATATGAATGATATATCAGAATAGTGTAATTCAAAATAGTGATAGATGTTCACACTGGTTATAAAAAAAATATTTAAAAAGAAATACTTATCATCTAATAAGTTAACCATTTTATTGTCTTCAACAAATTAAAATATTGTTAAATGTTCAAACTTAGTCTTCGTAAAATTATTCTTTAATAAACTTACAGTATATTCTTTAATAAACTTATAATATTAATAAATATTACTTATTATTTTCGAAGATGAAATTATTTCATGAATAAAAAAAAATGTTTTATATCATGATTGTGGTCACGGGTAAATCTTTATAAAAAAAATCTTAAAATTTAAATTACAAAATAAAATGAAAAAAGTAGAACTATGAGTTTCTTTTTTTGAAGTCTTTTCTTGGCATCTAGCTCCCTTTCATCTTTGGTAGTTTCCGAAAATCAAAGTCCCTATAAATACCCCATTTCTGGCCACAACAAGTTAACAACGCGTCTCTCTTTCTTCGCGTGTTGGGTCCGTGGTTTCTTAAACGAGTTCTTTTGAGTGCTATATAAACAAACACTCTATTATTGTGTTCAACAGTTTCTCACACATATTTCTTCTGCTTTAGTCTCTGTTTCATTTCACCAAATTCCGATGCCTGAAAACGCAGCCACAACCAACCTTCAAGCTTTTGGCATCGAAAATGATGACCCTTCGCCCTCACACAGTACCTCCAAATACTATGACGACGATGGCCGTCTCAAACGTACAGGTACAGAATTCATTTTAAGCTACTTTCACTTTTACTTACTATATTGCAGAATATTATCCAACTCTTTCATACCAAAGCTCAAGCATAAAAATGTTTATTTTTATCTACATTACAGATTACTGTAAATATAATTTTAAAGTAGTTCTAGTAAAATTAACAAATTTATCATTACAAAATTATTTATAATTATATAATAATTTAAAATTATTTTACATTATCAATGTAAATACATAACCTATTTTTTTACTACAAAATTTAATTAAAACATACTAACATAAAAAAAAAAAATCATACTATCATTCAATTATGAATGGGGAAGAATGATAAGATTTTATTAACTAGTATAATAAATACTTTAAAAATATGATTTATAATTGATTAACCGTATACTGAATATATCAAAATTAAACTCAGTTTTATTGTTGAATATCAAACATGAGACATCGTTACTTATTATTTCTATTTACTACACGTCTTAAAATACTTTCCAAAATCAAAGTAGATAACAGATCTCCCAATTTTGATGAAAAAAAGCATTTTTAATTATAGAAATAGAGTTTAACACAAATATACGGTTAATATAAAAGTTTTTATACTGTGAATCAATTAAAAATTATGTTTAGTATAAATTTTGAAGTAATTATTAATAATATATTTTTAAATATAATTTTTTTAATTTTTCATCTTATTCAATGAGTCTTTTTTATGTTTTCGTAATTTTTAATAAATTTTAACTAATAATAAAATTTATATTAAAATAATAATAAAATATGTTGTTAGTCACGCTGAAAATTTGTAATTAAATGTTAATATAAAAACCTTTTACAATGTGGAAATATATAGCATATATGTGTGATGATGTGATGCAGGAACCGTTTGGACTGCGAGCTCGCACATTATAACAGCTGTGATAGGTTCTGGGGTGCTGTCTTTAGCTTGGGCCATAGCCCAGCTAGGTTGGATTGCTGGCCCAGCTGCGATGTTGATATTCTCTTCGGTTACTTTCTACACTTCATCGTTGTTGGCTGAATGTTATCGTGCTGGTGACCCCAATTCTAGCAAGAGAAACTACACTTACATGGACGCAGTTCGCTCCATTCTAGGTAACATGCCATTAATTAATGTTTTCGTATAGTAACGTATAGTAATATGCATGGTGTTGACCGTAAATACTTATTATGCATGTAATCCTAGATATTTTTAGTAAAATATTAGTAACTGTATGTATATATGTTTCTTTTATACTACTAATAAGGTTATTATCACATGAGGATAAAAGTGATTTTTTTATTAACAGAAAGTTTAGGTGAGATTAGGTGAGAATATACAGATGATTGGTAAAGAAAACTACATGTCAAAAGGATTCCACTCATCTTCTCACGGTCTTTGTCCACATTCGACTAGTTGTCTAAAATTCAGTGTAACATATACTTTTATATTCCAGTTTTAAACAAAGGGAATATTTCCTAGAAATACGATAACATATACTTATTATTCGCCGATTTCATTATGTATTTCCTAGAAATACATAATAAATCTCTCTAACACTATGTCACGTGTAAATTATTTTCAACTTTAACATTTCGATAACTAGTATTTTTATTTTAAGTTGTGCAATATATATGTTTACTTTATATAATTAAAATTTCTAAGAAATAAATATTTTTAACATTAAAATTATATCTTAGATTTATAATCAATATTTTATTGTGTGCTATAAAGATATTTTAATTATTAATTTTTTTAATATGTTAGAATATAATTTAAAAATAAAAATTGAAAGGTATATTAAAAAGAGATACTCTCAAGAAAATTAAGTATATAAATTGTTAGAAAACTCCACGTTACTCATCTTAATTTTATTTTTGAGTGTAAAATTTCACTTATTATTAATTAGTTTTAAGCTAAAATTTGACCTAAATAAAAAGAAAATGAGAGTAAATCCGTTATATATAAAAATAATCTGTTTCGTTTTACCTAGTATTTTCTTTTTTCTAAAATCCTTATATATATGGAGTATATTCCTTACCTTATTAATGTGTTCTAATATTTTTTTTTTTCAAAAAAAATAATTGGATGACCATGACCATGTCTAGATCTGCCCCAATACATGTAGAATAACTCTAACACGCAATATAATGTGTTTTGCAGGTGGAGCCAATGTTAGGTTTTGTGGGATAATTCAGTACCTGAATATGTTGGGAATTATAATAGGATACACAATTGCGTCTTCAGTTAGCATGATGTGAGTTCAGATTCCATTCACTCCTTTATAATTGAATGACATTACTTATAGGCTACAAACATCATTTTCAGTCAGTATTTTTTTAATCATAATTGAGCTTGTCACATTTTCTGCACACTTATATTCTGATTTTGATCAAAATTAGTCACAAAATTAAATAACCACTTAAAAAGGCCGCATTTCAATATTCATAAAAAAATAAAAAATAAAATCTAATATAGTTAAGATTGTATCACACACAACCAAAAAATTGACACAATAGTTGCTTGTCCCGCAACATTTTTTATTTCTTTGAATTAATTGATAGAAATAGTATTGTGCAGTTTGATGATCATTGATGGGTTTGATTCAGTTTCATTGAATTTGATTGACAGGGCAATCAAAAGGTCTAACTGTTTCCATAAATCTGGGGGCAAAAACCCATGTCACATGTCAAGCAACAAATACATGATCATCTTTGGCATAACTGAAATTTTCCTTTCTCAAATTCCCCATTTTGACCAAATATGGTGGCTCTCAATAGTTGCTGCAATCATGTCTTTCACCTATTCCACAATTGGTCTTGTTCTTGGAATTGCCAAAGTTGCAGGTTATATTGGAGACGCTCTTTCACACTTATAGCTTTGTTTAGTAAGAGTTATCTTATGGTTACATCATATAGGCTGAAATTTTGGTTGGTTCATGAACAGAAACGGGTAACTTCAAGGGTAGCCTCACTGGAATCACCACTGGACCTCTGTCACAGACCCAAAAATTATGGAGGACTTCCCAAGCTCTTGGTGACATAGCCTTTGCCTATTCATATTCTGTGGTTCTCATAGAAATTCAGGTACACCCTTCAAAACTAAGAATTAGTTAATTCAAAGAAGAATATGATTTAGGACAAAACTTATGTATAGTTACATTGTTTTCCAATTGAAATTGAAATTTTAGTTCGATAATCTGGATAATAAATATTTTCATTAAATGTTAACCTAGGTTCTAAAATTACCTATTGAATTGTATCTAAATGATTTATCATAGAACAGGTAGCCAAAATCTAATATTTTGGTGACTACAGGACACCTTAAAATCTCCACCATCTGAAGCAAAAACAATGAAGAAGGCCACATTAGTAAGTATTGTAGTGACCACAACATTTTACATGCTGTGTGGCAGCATGGGGTATGCTGCTTTTGGAGATGCTGCACCTGGGAATCTGCTGACTGGTTTTGGGTTCTATAACCCATATTGGCTTGTAGACATTGCAAATGCTGCAATAGTAATTCACCTTGTGGGAGCATACCAATTGTTTGCCCAACCCATCTTTGCCTTTGTGGAGAAAGGGGTGACACAAAGATGGCCCAACATTGAGAAGGAGATCAAGATACCAATTCCTGGTTTCCCCCCTTACAGACTAAAGGTGTTTAGATTGGTTTGGAGGACAATGTTTGTTGTCCTAACAAGTGTGATATCAATGTTGATTCCATTCTTCAATGACATTGTGGGAGTGATTGGGGCAGTGGCATTTTGGCCCTTGACTGTTTACTTTCCTGTGGAGATGTATATTGCACAAAAGAAGATCCCAAAATGGGGTAACAGATGGATTAGCCTCCAAATATTTAGTATGGCCTGCCTTATAGTATCATTTATTGCTGCTGTTGGCTCAGTGGCAGGCACCTGGGTTGACCTTAAGAAATTTAAACCATTCCACAGTACCTATTAAGCTTCGGCACCATCATGCCTATGGTTTTGTCTTGTTTGTATGTACCATTATTATCTTTTAGATCAATTGGATGACTAAGTCACTCCTTGTTTAAACAAGGAAAGCAATACCTGCCATCATTATGCTTCTTGCTGATTGAGGTTTAGAATTCCTCGTGCCAATTTCATTTTTTCAACTTCAACTTATTTCTAATTGAAATTTACACGAATCCACTTTCCAAAAAGGAATGCACTAAACACCCACTCACGACACAGGATACGCAGCCACCGTGTTTAAGTTGATAAACTTACACCCTTATTAATTCAAATAAATTTTAAGTTATAGTGAATTGAATTAAATTTATGATATCTAAAAATTAATTAGGACTTCACTGTAACTCTTTTATTTTAATATAACATGCTATTTGAATTGTAAATATTCTTTATTTGTATCATTAGATTATTCATTTATGAATGTTTAAATTTGTATACATGACCAATGGATCATTAAATAATATTATAATATAATTGAATGATTGAATAAATAAAATATATTAATATATGGTTGTCTTTGAGGGCGTGCAAGCATTTTTAGTCTAATTCTTGGCGATTATAGTTGAAAGGGTATGGGTTAAAATTGCTAATCATTAATGGAATATTTGTTGTATTATTTTTATATTATCAGTGGGTCTGATATTTATTGTAAAAAAATGTAAGACACACGCCGCCGCTGGTTGTTTGCAGTCCTTCTTGACTTGAGATTTGAAACATCCAATGCCTCCTTCTCCCCGCTTTCAACGGTCTGAATTGAATTCGATTGTGCGCTAAATCCAAGGGATAGAACAACATCAAAATTGTGCGTGTGAAAGAAGAAGTTGCATCTAGATCGTAGTGTTTCATCCGAGGGCCTTCATTTTATCTCCTCATTTCTCGCAACAAGACACTCCTTTCACTTTGGTTAATCTCCCTCCCTTGTGTATATAAGAAAATAATAATAATTCACCAAGTTAGTTAAATATTATTTAATTATTTTAATTTTATTTAATAATAAATATTTTTTAAAAAATTATCATCCATTAGAACTTGATATAAGTATAAAATAAGATCATTAAAAATAAAGTTTTTATAGATGAAGAATATTATGAAAATATCTTCATTAAGTGAATTAAAATTAATTAAGATATGTTTATATTTAATACAAACGTTCATGATATTTTCTTTTTCTTATAATCTAGACTCTAAAAAATAATTATATTTATATACATGAAACATATTAAAAAATCTAGATTGTATAACCACTCATGAATAGTTTGAATTAAATTATAAAATCGTATAAATTTTTAAAACAATCATGTGAATATTAATAACTTTTAATCTTAATTTTGGTAGTTGTATAGTTTAAATTTTTTTTTACCCTCTTCTATAAACATTCTTTTCAACATGCAAACAACCAATTAGTTTGAGAAGTTGTACCTTAAAGAATCAGTTAAAACTAAGAATTGAGGTTAGAAAATACGTTTGAACCATTTTTAAAATTTTAAAAATTATTTTAAAATATTTTTTAAATAAATAAAGGGTCATACATAAAATCAATATATAAATTGTTATTATTTAAATTAGTTATTATGAATTTTTTTTATCTTATATGACATGCAATATAATTCTTTTTGTTAAATTAATTTTTTACTTAAGTTAATTTTTTGTAATTTTATATTGATTTATGACTTAATATATTATACAATATTAAATTTTATATTAAATTATTATTAATTTGACCTCAGTTTAATTATAATTAAATTAATAAATTACATACTAATACTTTTATCAGTGTAATAACCAATCTGAATCTAAAATCATCGTAAGTGATGTGCTTTTTACAGCGTTCAGAGTAGATTTGCATTTAAATATATGTATAAACAAGCGTTGCATCCTGTACCGAATTTGTAAATTACAGAATGTGAAAATAACTTAAAAATTCTACTCGACATATATTTTAAAATTGTTTTTAATAAAATTTATATATAATTTAAAAAAATGTAAATTTGCAAAAGTGTTGGTATAATTCTGTATGTCGTTACACCATTTTTTATATTAACTATAAACAAAAGAAAATGATTCTATTTCAGACACACAGACGAGTGATTCTGTGCATATTACACTGATGTTTTAACTTTAATATGCAAAAGTTATTAGTGTTGAAAGATCAAAGAAATACCGCTGCTACTTTTCTCGTGGCACATTCCACTCCACGAATTGCAGTTAAATGAAATATATTCCGATATGATTTTTAAACCGTCAAATGAATTTTGATTCAACAAAAACGAAAATTAAGCTTAAGTATACTTTTAATTATTAATCATTTTTAACTATTTATTGTTTAATTTTTATTTTTAATAATTTAAAAATTATGTTCTCTAGTGTTTGGTAAAGGATTAAAAAAGTATTTTTTTTTATTAAATGTACAGACTAAAAATTATAAAATTTGAAAAGATTAAAACAAAATTTCATATTTTAAAAAAGAAAATAAACAAATAAAAAATAGTTGTACCAATAATTAGTATCGAAATTTGCTACATGCAAAAATACACATCAGTTACTGTATAAATTACAGTTTCAAGGAAAGAGTTGAGTTTAGTTTAAGAAAGTAAAACACTCCTGAGGTTTATATAATCACAAAAATTAAAATTGAGACTTGAGAAATAGTCTTCTTGCTATATAGGAAATAAAAAACTAGTTGATTGAATAGTGAGAAAAGTTATTGAGAAATAAACATTTATGAAGTGAGAAAATGTAGACAACTATAGATGGTTTTATTATTTTTAAACATATGTTTTTATCTATTTAACCCACTAATCCAATAAAAAGATCACCGATAACAAATCCCAAAACCCTGTCATGATGCAATTTCACCGCGCCCGTAGCTGTTACTGGCTACCTTAACATACAAGACGTGAACTACGACAAAGTATAAAGCAGAATATTGAATAAGCAGGTTTTCCTCTTAACGTAGCACTCCAATCCCTAAATGACAGCATGTTTGGATTTTTATTTCATCTAATCAGCTTCATTTATAACGTTTAAAGATTTTTTTTACTTTCTATTTGTACTTCCTCCTTTTGTATCCAGCTATTCATTATATACTAAATAAAATTAAAAATACTTCAAAGATAAATTTGATAAGAGGAAAACGCTACTCAAACTTCATTTATAAAAAAAATCAAATCAAATCAAATCAAATCCGACTCAAGCCTTATATTTAACTTATTTAACTAAATAAGTCAAACTTCAATAACATCATTATACAAAACGAAAGTTTTACCTGCCCTTAATTTGACTTATTAAACTAAATGAGTCAAACTTAAGATATCTTGATACAAAGTCGAAACTTTAAGTGCTTAATTTGACATGCCTTATTTACATCACTCGCAATATGTACATAGACATGAAGTTGAATATACAGAACTTATCGAGAACAAATGAAAAACGTACAGAAGTTTTTCATGAGTAGACAAAAAGACTTAGTTGTCCCAGCATTAAACAAAATAGTTGAACAAGCTCAACCGAAGACAGCTGATGACAAACAATTTAAAATGTATAAAATGCAGAAGCTTGTGCGAAGATCCATGTATAAATCGCAGCTTTTGGTATCAATCCATGGTATATGTATTTAAGACATCGTTCTATATATACCACAAGTGTAAAAGGAGGGCTTCCCGGGACCCACTTCGGGGTGGATCCTCTCTTGAACCCGGAAAAAAAGGATCACTCGTGAGTGAGCCCTCACTAGGCAGGGATAATGAATAATGAAATTGATAGCACAAAAAGATATTTTACATCAACAAAACATGCTACAGTAATAAAACATTTGTAGAAACCCAACGACCCCCTGGAAGGACATCAATTACACCCAAGACCACTTAAGAGACGCCAGACAAGGGAAGCAGTATTTCACCATCGATGCATTATAACTTCAATCAAACACAAATATGCAATTAGGGAGGAGGTAGGTGGATGAAACAGGGTTGCGGTCTCCTCTGAACAGAATCGTTGAACAAATTACCTTCAAGTCGATCAACTAATCAAAAGACTAGAAAAGCTCCTCAGAATTGAATTTATTCCAGGATTCCTGCAATAAATGATTCAACTTTCAGGCAAAATGAAGGCTACTATTCTGGACTTAACAATATAATGTACGAGTCTTGACACAAACTCACGTGCACGTCAAGTCAATTTTTGGGATAACTCACCATCTTATTAACATATACTACCCTTCTCAACAATATCGTACAAAATAATATTCTAAGCTGGAAAAAAATCATGGATATGTGGAAATTAGTGAACCCTTGCTAAAAGATTGTGAACACCCAATGAAGTTCAAGAAACAAAGAAACCGATGATCTGCAAAGGCAGCAGAGAGCAGATCGTTGAAGACCCCACCCAGCTTCCTTACTAGTTTGTGATACAACTGGATAATAAACAACATAGCTATAGGAAATCTTGTCTTGGCATGGACAAAACTTGGCCGAAAATGCTACATAAAACACTTCTAAAACGTCTTATAGAATAAAAAGAAAAGCTTAATCTACATTCAGAAACCCATTGGTTGCCACTGGCTACTACAAACAAATTCTTTATATAGCAATGATTAAAAAAGCATATATAAGTTGCATAAAATGACCAGAAATACCTTGAGTAGATCAAACACCTTCGCTGCAATATATTTCTGCTGTAGATTGGCACCCTTCTGCTGCACTTTATCAGGATGGATACACAACGTAGCTTTCCTATAGGCTTTTTTAACAGCAGCAGCTGTAATCAAATCAGTCAAAGAAACTGGCTGCCAACCACATTCAGGCCACAGCACCTGATTATCATTCATAAAGGAAGCAAGTTAATATAATTGATACAAATTCTGTAACAGAAACAATAACACCATAAATTAAAGTACTACTTGCACTGCTTTAAATTTCAAATGCATGGACTTTTCAGTGTATAAATAATTGTGGAAACAAGTTCCTTTGACTCTCCTATCCTCTGGATTGACTGCAATTGAATTATGAGTACATCCTAACAATCTTTTCAAATCAAACTTGTTTCCCAAGGACATGTCTTCTGCTAGCTAATATCTGATCAGAAATTGCTACTATGAATAATAATATCTATTGCATGAAATAGATATAGCGGTTGCACTCAATAAGGAGCAATTCAAACCCAAACAATCAGTATTATTGTTAGAATCAGCACACCTATTCACATCTAGCCCTAGGGTAGAACACTGATGATCTGAGAAAATATATGCTGAAACACAAAATCCTACCATGCAATACATTAAAATTTGAACCTAAGAACAAAAAAGACAAAGATCTAATTTATGCCTAATTACTTCCAGGCACCATATGAATCTTGATAGAAAATTCAGAGAATATCCAAAGTGTGTGCACTAAGTACGTACATATTGTAAAGTGGAAAGCAAAGCTCGTAAATTCCCCTCTTTTCCTGCAGCCCAGCGCTTAATTTCAAAATCGAGTGTTTCGGCAAACCTCTGAAATCAGTGCAAAGAAAAAAATTAGATAACAAAATAAAGGATATTAAAAATAATGCAAACTTTTATTAGTGGTTTTTGCAGAACAGTTTTTTGGCCAAAACAAGTATGAAGGGGAATGAATAGATTCTGTAGATGCACCTTTTGCAAATATATATGAACAGAAACCCACCCACTTACAAATATAAAGAATAAAAAAACTTACTTGTCTCTCAGCTTGTTCTCTTTGAGTTTGTAAGTCCCGCTGATTCTTCTCAGCCAATGCTTTTGCCTAGATAAATGGCAATGGGTCATAACATAGACAAACAAGTTGAAATAATTTTGTATGAAAAGATACACTTGAGACTTCCACACAAATCTAATGTCAAGTTGATTCGAAAAGAAAGTATTTTTCATCTATTCTTCTAAAAATTATCAATAAACAATGATGAAATCAAATTAAGGAGACAAATATGGTAATGCAATATAACACATACAGCACGCTCCTGAGCCCTCTGGTGGCGCTCCAACCTGGCTCGTCGCCTTTCTTCAGTTTCCCCTTCAACGTCCTGAAACTCTCCAGATGATGATGGAGCAGCTTCAAACCATAAAAGAGAAAGGACAAAAAGAACCAAGTAAGCAATGAAACAAACACACAAACCACTACCATAATAAATATATTGAAAATGCAAATCTACCTCCAAAAATTGAGGAAAGATCATCAACAATATTAGTGGATGATGATGCTTTTTTCATACTTGTAGATGCACTTGTAGATTTCCTTGTTACATCTGACTGAAATTGGGATTCAAATACAGAGTCCTGAAAGCATCCAGGTTCAGAAAATTAGCAACAAATTTTCAAATAGAATTATTTTAGTGTTAACATGCATGTCAATCTTACCTTTTTATTTTAATTTAATAATAATAGAGTTAAAATTTTTAAAAGACTACACAAATATCCACTTGTCATTTTTAAAAATCAAATTTATTTAGAATAAAAAAGGAAAGAATAAAATAACTACCCACAAACTATAGCTTCCTTACAAGGTTAATTTTGCAAGATGGAGAATGCATCAAATGTGGAAGCCAAGTTTTGGCCATTATATGTTAGTATAGAACTATAGATTAAAAAAAAGGTCCTCACTGAAGAGTTAGCCCTGGGAGGCCTTGGAGCACTGGTAGCCCGTGAACCCATGCCGAAGAAGGATTCAAGATCATTTTCATTCTTTTGTTGGTTCATCCTTGCAGCAGCTGCAGCCCTTTCTCGGGCTTCAGCTGCAGCCCTTTCTCGCGCCTCAGCAGCCGCCCTTTCTACAGCAGCACGTTCTGCTTTAACTCTTGCTTCCGCTTCAGCCCTTGCAGCTGTACCTCTTTCCCGTGCTTCCCTCTCCTTTGCCTCAGCAGCAGCCTTTTCAGCTCTTTCCTTCGCCTCTGCAGCAGCCCGTTCTCGGGCTTCAGCTTGTGCCCTTTGCACTGCAGCCCTTTCAGCACGTGCTCGAGCTTCAGCATTAGCTTTTTCAACAGCAGCCCTCTCAGCTCTTTGGCGTGCTTCAACAGCTGCTCGCTCCCGTGCTTCTCTAGTAGCTCTTTCTACTGCCTGTCTTGCCTTTTCCCTCTCCAGTCGCTGTTCTCTTTCTTTCTCCTCTCTTTCTTTCACAAGTCTTCTTTGCTCCTTTTCCTCCCTTTCCTTTTGCTGCCGTTCATGGTCTAACCTTTCCTGTTTTTCTCTCTCCTCTAGCACAGTTCTCTCATCTTTTTCCATTTGCACAGCTTCTTTGCTTCTAGCAGCCTTTGAATACTCTCTCTCCCTAACTCCCTTTGCATGCCTAAACTTAGCTTCAGCTCTATCCATTGCCTCCTTCATAGCTGCAGCAGCGGAGTTCATCTCTAATTCTTCATCAGGAAGACCATTTCCACTCTCATTATCATTACCATGACTTCTTCCCATGGCAAAATCATCAAGTTCATCAAACTGAGATGAAGGGGATACCCTTCCAGCAGCTGGGGCAGACTTAGGACCATGAGAGAATCGGGTGGAACCAGGAAAAGAAGAAAATTCAGTAGCCGTCTTTCTAGCATTGGTAGAAGCTGGTGAACTTGTTCCTGACTTGGGAATATGCACTGGCCTTGGAGGGGGAGGTCTTGAAGGTGGTGGAGCAGTTGTTGGTTGTGTAAAAAGAGGAATCTCTGATACCGTCAGCCATATATCCTCACTTGCTTCCAAGTTATCTTCATATTTTGGAGACATATCTGCCTGAACATTGGCTTGTCTAAAATCATTATTATATGGAGGAGAAGTAGACCTTTGGCCAACTGGTTTATCAGAATCAGATGAATAAGTAGGCATGTGAAATGGGGCCTGTGGAAATTCCTGATCATTTTCAACAGGAATCTCGTTTTGTGTGTGCCTCTCAGGACTCCTCCCAGATATCTTATCAGCTGGTTCTTTATCTCCAGTCCAACTTGGGCTTGAATTAAACCTTGGGGAACTGCTACCCTTCCTGCTCTTTCTCTCTGATGAGAAAGCTGGTACAGATTTTCCAAGGCCATCAAAAGGATCAATATTTTCATATACTTTGCCATTTGAAGTTGAAGAACTATCATTTCTTGTGCTTCTAGAACTACTAAATTTACTAATTTCTTCCAACGGGTCCATAAAGTAGCCTGCGGGTGAATCCACTGGGGCTGAAGCCGATTCAAATACTTTGAAAGGGTCTTCTGGCACAGTGGAGGTCGTTTTAGATGCACTGGCAGTTGGTTCTGAGGACAAACCAATATCAGGAGTGTGCCTGTTAAAAACAAAATATAAAATATTACGAGACACCAACCATTCACAAAATAAACAATATCTATGAATCGGTCATCAGAGGTAAGTATAGACAAGTTTCAAGCTGTTCATTCCACTTATTTAACAAAAAAATCTGTAGACATTGTTTGGAGACTCACAGAAAATATAAGACAAATTGTTCATAGAAAACATTTTGAATTTGATATAGGCTTATTTCACAAAAGGAACAAAGGACTTTTTAACACATTCTCCTTTAAAAAGATTACGACTGTATCTTTAATATTTGATTACATTTTATTCTCATTCTTTTACACTCTTAGAGCATTGTTAGTTGGACTATCCATGTTACTTGTATTCATATTCACTGCAGCTTTTAAAAACATATTTATCATTCATAAAAATAAATAGAAAAGAGAGAAAGACAAGAGAAGCTTTTGTCCCAAGTTGCATACACTTTTTTAATTTAAAATTTTAATTATCATGTGTCCATGGCATGATGTATGTATAAATGTAACTACAAAGCATAAATTAAAACAAATAGAATTTTATCCTCAACAAAAAAAAAAATGATGCATGTACCAGCATACAAAACCATAGAGTTTGTCTGGACTGTTAAAAGGAAAGGGAACAACACTGATTAAGTAATGGCCCCTAAAGAATTGAAAAGAATGAAAAGAAGAACAGAAATCATTTAGTTGATATGCACTTTGTACCATAAATAAAATAAATGAATAAAAGAATAGGCTATAACTGTGTTTCTGATTTTTACTGTGATTAATTTTATGCGCATTCAATCACATGTTCAAAAATTCATATTATAACTTATCCCTTTCCCCTCATCCTGTCCAATTTCACAAGGACCAAAGTGTCAACATAAAATTGGTTCCCAGGAATGGACCATTCCCTCTACTATTCTTCTACCACATCAAATCCATATAATAATAATAGTGGGAAAAGGCTTTTGTTAGTAATAGTAGTAGTACTAGTAAACTTAAGTAGTCAATCCTAGATAGCGGTGCAGAGAGGCCACCCCAAAAAACGCTATAGCAGGATGACCACTACTGCAAAGTCTAGAAAACAATATACATAATTTATAATTTTATACATACACATAAATATTGAAAATAGCAAAATACACAAAATTAAAGAGTAAAAAGACAGTCACAATTAATATTAATAATCAAAATCCATTGTCATTGTCACCAACATTCATATTCAATACTAAAGAAAGACTAATAGTCAAAGTAAACATGCTGCCCAGTGCCCATTATAAGTGATTCCATGGTGAAGTGACAAGAAATAAGAGGTCTGAGAGAGACTGAGACCAACAGTGATAAGAAATGATGAGAACAGAGAAGAAATAATAGAAGAACAGTTAACAAATGAGAAGGAAAGAAGCAAAATGGGAATCAATACCAGTTGATAAACCCAAGGAGACCTCCCATATTCATATCACCAATTCATGTAAAAGAAATAGTGGGCAAAATGGGAAGACAAAAATAATTAAAAGGGACGAAATGGGAAGACAAAAACATAAAAAGGGGCAATTTGGTAAAGAGGTTCCAGTGAGAAAACAGAACCAACGAGAATTAATGTGGGGGGTGGGGGGCCGAAATAAGGGGCAATCCAGCCACTTAGGAGCGCAACCACCACAATTTCGCCACCAAACACGGCCACACCTCTGAACCCACACTGCAACCAGGTTTTGCATCATGCCACCTGCAAAATCGTGATTTGCCGCTTTTGACTACATAGCTAGTATATAGTAAGAATAGTACGGATTTGGTTTCCTCCTTCCACTATTCACAATCTCTTCCATTCTGTCTAACCAAATGAGAATATGAGTTGCTTAGCAACAACAAAATTTTAAGACTTTCAAATCCTAGCTCCTAGTAGACAAAACATCCTCAGAACAATAATAACTTAATTTTCTTTTATCATGGTAGACCAACTACACATCAACAACCAGATAAAATGAAGAGTTCACTTTGTAGAAATAAAAATGCACAACAAATGAAAACTATCACCTGGCACCTCAAAAGTTACTTCTGATGGAAGGTTGATCTAGAAACAAAAATGCTAAACTTAATCCTTACAGGGTGCATGACATTCTCAAACTCTCAAATTAATTTAGGTTTCAGATTTGGTAACAATTACTCAAACTCTCATACGTATAACTTAAGTTGACCCAACCCAATATGAGGGTGTCATACTGCCTGTAGACAAACATAAATAAATAAATAACCACTAAAGAAATCACCTCATTGGTCCTCTTTGAAACTCCTTTCAGT
The DNA here is from genome assembly GCA_025330945.1 of Mucuna pruriens. NCBI lineage: Eukaryota > Viridiplantae > Streptophyta > Magnoliopsida > Fabales > Fabaceae > Mucuna > Mucuna pruriens. The sequence continues at coordinate 4,902,560 of JAENHJ010000424.1, forward strand.
TTGTTCAGTTGCCAAACTAAAGAAAAGTATAACAAAAGTTACTAAACCTTTTCATTCAAACTGTGCTATGCACACTTAAATATCTACCAGATAAATTACCTAATAGACTGATGTCACATGAAAAATAGCTTAAGATTGTGCACAAGACATCATATGAATCTTCACTCCCAAACACATTTTGCAATACATTGACACATGAAATACATAGAAAAAGACAGTAGAGAGCAAACCCCCCCACCCCCAAAGTAAACAGTGGTGATAAAAAATTTATATTCTATGGGACTAAGAACAGCAGAAAACTATAAAGATCTATAAGGAGAAATTTTGTCACTAGATGATCTTGTATAGAGACATAGACAAATCAAATTTCAGCAAAATCATTGCCAATGATTTGCTTTCTCCATGCAAATTTAAACCCAATTATTAAGCCATTGACTACTCAAAAATCAACCCGACTCTGTAATGAAGTTCATCCCTAATTAATATCTGAAAAAAGCATTATTCCCTTTTAAATAAAATGTAACATAGGACATATAAAATTCAAACATATCGCTCAATATAGAGTTTTTCTCCACATTAGATGAAAGCTTAAAACGGTAGAATGTGCAACCCACTGTAGCCTTTCTGGAAATTTTCGGTTCAACATAGTCATTTTTCACATTTCCCACTGATGTTCCCAGATTAAAAACTCGAACATGTTTTCCCACATAACACTAAATTTCAGCTCTCTCTAACAGCTGCACATGACAAAGAGCAATAAACGCACCCATATACTTTCTTGCACATTAAGTAAAAGTAAAACCATGAACACCACCACTGAACAATGCCAATTGCAAAAGAACCCTAGTTACCGAAAAAAACACCTACACACTGTTAACACAACACACACACACATATACCTGCCACTAGATGATGATGACCTACTATTTCCAAATCCAGCAAGCAAATCATCAAAATCGGAAACACCTTTACCATCCTTCTCCGGTTTCTTCCCACCCGAACTCTTCGGTTCCTTCCCAAACCCGCCGAGAAGATCGTCAAACGCGGCGGCGCCACCGCCACCTTCGGAAGCAAAAACATTGTCGAATTTAGCGTTGGAGGTGCTTTTGAGCCCCGGCACGCCGTCGAAAATGTCGTCGTCGTAGACCGGCTTGTCGTAGACGGGCGGCGGCGAATTGGTGGACCTGGCGGGGGGACCTCCGTACATGGAGTCGAAATCGAAGGGGGAATCGGCGCGGCGGGAGTCGGATCCGGCGAGGAGATCGTCGAAAGCGGCGGCGTCGCGGGACTTGGGCGGAGCAGAGGATCCGAACAGGGAATCGGAGTTGGAGGCGCGAGCGGATCGCGATCCGAAATCGAAGTTGAGAGGCGCGGCGTTGGAAGATCCCTTGGACGGAGGAGCCATTGGTGCGGATTTGCCCTGGGGTTTGAGCCCGAAATCGGAGGTGAAGAGACCATCGAAATCGTTCATCGTTGGAATTATTGGAGAGAAGAAGGGAAGGAGGGATCTGGTGTGTGACGGTGCAGGGGAATGGTGTGATGGTGTGATGCACAGAGCATGCGGTGATGGATGGAGTTGGGAATTAGAGGGAAGGGTGGAATCTGTGTGACCTGGTTCGGTTGCGGGTTACGCCTTTGATTCCTCCCTCCTTTTGCCGAATTGGAGCATTTGCCAAGATGGATCCACCTTGTTTAAATTCTTTTTTTTTCTTTTCTTTTCTTTTCTTTTTTCCTCTTCAATCATGTAAGACATCAATTCCCCCCTTAATCTTTTTCTTCCATTTTTTTTCTCCCTTTTACTTTTTCTTCCGTTTTTTTTATTTAATACTTCTACTTTCGCATGCTTATTTTGCCATATTCAAGGCTGAGTTGGGAAGTAGGGATAATTTTGAAATATAATAAATACTTGTTTTGTTTCGGCTCTAACTAAACTTATAGATTTGGTTCCTGATTTTTTATTTTTTTATGTATTAATACTATATTATATTTATATATATAATAGCAGTAGAAAATGAGTGAAAATAATAATTTATTTTATTTTATTTTTAACGAGATTATGATTGATTTTTGGATTCTAGTAGAGAAAATAATAGATTTCATTCCAATTAAAATAAGTATAATGAATAATACTTGTTTAATTATGATATTAACTTATAACCTAATTATTCTAAAAGTTATAAGTGATTAGATAAGTTTTAAATAATTTATTTATAAATTATTTAAAGAGAACATTATATAGGATTTATTTCTATAGGATTTTTATTTTTAAAAATAATATTCCTAAACTTTTAAGTAAGAATACAACTATTTTCTTAATAGAAGCACAAAGAAAATTAAGATTAATGAATTTAAAAACAGTTAAAAATGTTATAAAAAAATTTGATTGTTCTTGTAAGGACATATGAAAGAGAACATTGTGAAAATCATTGTAGAAGACAAGACAAATGCATTTAAGTATAAATAGTACAATATAACTTCGAAGAAAGGTTAACCAAAGTTCTATAAATTAGGTCTAGTTATTCCTCTCATTAATGCGAAAAAGTGGTCTCATCCATGGAGGAAATCTTTAGTAGTGAAAGTGGTTGAAAAAAATTGTTAGTTTCATAAACTTGGAGCAAAGGCTATAATATAGTTGGACAAAGGGAAGATCGTTGCAAATCATAAATATGTCAAATGACTATTATTTAATGAAATTTTTCTTTAAGGATGAGTATCATCGTGTACTCTATGAGTGGCCTTGTACTGCAACAAATCACTATTTTATTTTTCAACGATGGAAAATTTTCTTCTTATTCAATGTCAAGAGGATTCAAAAGGTAATTTTTTGGGTTTGTATACCTTATTTGCCTATTAAACTATAAAATATCATATTTCTTAGTAAGGTTGGTTCAGTTTTAAACCTATGTTTAAGATAGATCATTTAACTTCCATACACTCAAGAGGTAAATTTTCTCGAATGTGTTTGGAGTTGGATTTCAATAAACCTTTAACCACTCATATTACGATAAAAAGGTAATCTTATCTTCCTTTGATATGAAGGACGAAAAACATTGGTACAAACATGAGTAGTGTAGTTAAGTTTGTACAAAACTACACATTTAAAATTAGCAAAATACAACCATGGAGGTTAATGAAATTCAAACCAAAGGTGAGGAGTTGAATAACATAGACACACTTAACCCTATGATGAATAAATAGGAGGTGTGTTGGTAAGGATGATTCGTATATTGTGAAGGATGATTCGCATATTAAGACAAATGAGACTAATAGGACATTTATGGTCATTGGATGTTGGTTCATCAACCAAGAAATACAAATATATAAAAAAAAAAACATATAGCAAGGAAAAATAGGTAAAAGTGTGGAGGAAAAAAATATTTATTGTATGAAAACTTGTTCACAAAAGAGAATGATGAAAAGTACATCAATATAAAGGAGGATGAGAAAGCCCAACATTCACCTACAACTCCCCTGACAATAATGACAATAATTAGAATAAAATGAGAAAATGTTATGAAAAATCAAGAACATGCAATAGGTAGTCCTTAAGGATAGACAAGTCAATCTAAAAAAAAAAAAACTTATCAATTTAACTTTATTGTCATTATTTCAATAAAAAAACTAGCTTATCAAATTTTTTATATAAATTAAATTTCATACAAATAAACGTATCAATATTCTCACATAATATGTTTGCCGTGACAAGTTAGAGTAAAATAAGTTAATATATAAGTTATATTTTTAATTATTACTTAGTGGTTTATGTAATGTTTAAATGTTGCATTTGAAACAATTTAACTATTTAAAAATTGAAAATTTTATATGTATGTAAATTATATTATATATAAATATTATAAATCAAATATTTTATTTTAAATTCTTTAAATGTATATAATAATGAGATAAATTTGTGTGTGAAAATTTATTACGTAAATGAATCTAAATCACCTAAAAAATATATTGTAAACAATTATCTATTGATAAAATAATACCAAGTCTGAATATAAAAATAAATAAAATCTATATTAGACAAATGATAGAAAATTTAACTAGCCTATTTTTTTACTTGAAAAAAGTTTAACTAAGTTAATTTCGGAGACTCACTAGAAATTAACCAAACTATTGAAACTTGATTCAAATTAATAAATTGAACCATGGGTAATAAAAACCTAGTATTTTATTAAATCAATCGTCTCTTTATGTGACACACGTCTTTCTTATTGTGTAATACGCGTCTTACTAGTTTTTAAATAAATTCAAATAAGAAATTTATTTTTTAATTATGTATCTGACCCAAAAAAAAATTGTAGCATATTTAATAATTTTAAGTAATATTTATTTTGTGTAGAAAACATTAAGTACAATAAGCTATTTACATATTATCATTCAAATAATATTTTGTTAATTAAATTTATTTCCATGATATTTTAAAATTTAAAAAAATCAACATTTATGTGTTACATTATATATACAAATATATATTTTTTACTACTAATAAATTAATTAAAACATGCAATTATTGAATATGTCACACAATCCGATTCTACCCACTACTTCAGTAGTAATCTTGAAATTGAACATAACAAATGATATATAGAGGTCACATCTTTTCTAATTACATTTCTTTTCTAAATTTCAACTCTTTTTGTGTGATTAATCTTTCCTTGATTGATCCTCTTGGAATAGATGTGCAATTCTAATTTACAATTGAGGAATTGAATCTTGAACTGCTTTTATCTATTGGGTATATATTTCTTAGGACTAAGAATAAAGTTTGAATATATCGTTAATCGCTTTTCCTGAATTTAATGTTTGTTTCTAACAATGTGCGCCTAAAGATTTATGGTTCATAATTATTAATAAAAGGGTTTACTTGTCAAAGAAATAGGAATAAACTAATATAGTTAAATAGAGTTACAATTATATGATTGGAGGAAATTTAGAATTTAATGAAATTATATGACGGGATTATTGAAAGAACTAAGAATTTATCCATTTTTATCATGTTTTTTACTTAGCCTTTTTTTGCTCTTGTTTTCTTTTAATCTTAATTAAATATAAAATTAACAATATTTATTATTTGATACTTAAATCCTTATTATTATTTTTTTCGTTCAAAAGATAATTGATTGATTGCATTACGCAATTACTTGGAGACATGTTCATGCTTATATTTTATCACATGTACACAGTTGTCACATTTTTAATCATATTTTCTTATATTATGACAATTACAAATAAAATAAGAAGTATTCAATATTTGAAATTAAGAAAACAAATTACATTTATCTTTCTTTATAGGAAATGATTTATAATAAATGAAAAATGCTAATATATGATAAAAAAAATAATACATATATGTTGAGATCAATGCATTAAAAATTAAGTGGAAGTGTATTAGTAACACTTTTTTAATAAAAAAATATTTTTTATTTCTTAATCAACATCATTAAGATATTATAGTTATAATTTGTCCAAACAGAATTATAAAATAACAAACACTAATATTTTATAGCAAAGCTAATAAAATATTTGCAATAAACAAAATTATCTAAATAATAATAATAATAATAACAATAATAATTGACAATATATAATTTAGCATCATACGTTATTTTATGACATGTCAATGCTTTATAAGAAAGGGTCCAGTTACCATTGGTGTAAATTTAAGGATTCTTGTATTATTTAACGATTTTATATAAATTATGTTTTGTATTAATACAATGTTAAAATTTAACTACTTTAATTAATTATATGTTTAATTATATTTTTGGTTTCCTTGAAAATGTACAAATAATTTTAGTTCATAATTTTAATCATTCAAATTTAGTATGCAAAATTAAAAAATAAATAATTTTAATTTTATCGTTCACTTAATTTTTTATTTTTAAAGACATAATAATATTACAAACATAATCAATTAATTTGTTCAGAGTTAGACTTTGGCTCTCGAGAAGTCAACTCGAACTAGGTCAGACTATAAAATATGGAGCTTGTAAAAATATTAAATTTGGCGAATCTAGCTCGTTTTTGCAGTTTTTCGTTTTAACATATATAATTTTATGTGATATTACTTGTTTAGTTTTTTACAAGTCAAAAATTGAACAATAAATTAACAGTAAAAATAAAAATAAAATTATTTATTTTTTAAATATATTAAATAAAATTAAATAATTAAAATTATGATGATAAAAATTTTTACACAATAAATTATAAGAACTAAAATTACAATTAAACCTTGTTATATCTAAAGTGTTAATATATTAAGCGGATAATATTCTTATTCTCATATATTCCATGATTATATATACATGACAAATTTAATGCATTAATTTCAAAGAATGAAGAATAATTTTAGGACAATAAAATTTATAATATAATTTATATGATATGAACGTTAAATTTAAGGGTGAAACTTAGAAAAAAAAAATTATTTAGAAAAAAGTTACTAAACAATGTCAGACTGAATTTGTCCAATGATGTAAGCAAATTTCTCCTTTATTTTGAAGTATAGAAGTATTTTGCAACTCCCTTCCATCATCATCATTACCAGGTCGCAAGAAAGGAGCACGTTGAAAACATCATGGTACATGGTCAAAATTAGATAACAGCAAATAGAAATCACAACAAAATTATATGTTTTTTAGAGTTTAATTTTTAGGAGTCAATTAATTAAAAATTATATCGTATATTTTTTAAATTATGATAGAATTAATAAAATTGCCGTATATAATAATTTTAAAAAATAAATTATCTATCAATAATGTAAAATAATGTTATATCATTATTTTATTGTAAATGATCATTTTTTTTATTTTTATAATAATTATTTAAATCAGAGTGATAATAATAATATTTTGTAATTAAATAATAATATAAAATTATTTTATAATGTTAGTATATAATTATTAAATTTTAATAAATTTTTATTAGATGAATATTTTTTATATTGTTAGTATTTAAATTAAATGTAGACGTGTTGATTACTTCCTAAATCATTTATTACAAAACCAAACCTGATTTATAGCCTAAGGATGAAAATTTTAAATGCTCACAAGGACTATATCCAACGATTCAACTTTTTAACGTACATTCCATTGGGGCCGGATCTAAGTGTTAGGGTGAGGCCTCTGTACCCTGACTTTTCTAAAAATTGTAAATTTGATAAAAAGTAAACAAATATTATATATTATATTAGTTTGTATGTATATTAATATATTGTATATTTTATTATTTGTATATATAATATATATTATATAATTTAATATATATTATTATATATTATATTTTTATATATTTTTTATTTTGTATATAATTATATATAATTTATATTACTATATAAATTATATTTATTATATATTTTCTATTTTTATATATTACTATATATTATATATAAATCTTAAATATATTATACATAATAATATTATATTTATTTATATATTTTTAGAATATATTATATGTTATATATTATATATTATATATCATATAATATATACAAAGATACTTTATCTTAACTTCTTAACTCGATTTCTTTTTTAAAAAAATAAATTATTATATAACAATATTTTTCAACTACGAATATAGTAAAAAATTATACTTCACAAAATAGAAAATGAATTTTTGATTGTTAATATACATTAAAAAAATGCTAAAAATTTTAGCGTAAATTCAATTATAGATGATTTGTGTAACATATATAAAAAAAGATGTTTTTTATTTTGATATATTATCAATATAATTAACGTTTTGATTATCAATTTATAAAATTTTATATAAAAATTCATAATTTGTTAAATAAATATTATTTTTATAGTTGTTGCCTCTCATCCCATCCCAACTCTTCCCGGTATATTTAAGTACCTTGCCACAAATCTGAATTTGTTCAGTTTGGATGCAAATCAACATCATAGAAAATTAAGTTCGATTGAAGAGAGGTTTTTGAAGCATATTGTTGTCAAGATCAAAACCACAACCAAAGAAAACGTACCGATCATTAGATATTACTTCGCTACAGATCAGCAACCAAGGTAGTAACCAACACCTACCACAGCCATTAATACTCCAATTTGTTTTTGGTTCTATAATGTAATTCCTATGCAACTATTTTTTTTTCTTTCTACTTTTAACCCATTAAGATAGCTTGTGGTGGAGGATTTAGAAAGGATTATTACATAGCCTGGGATTGCATAATTTTGGTCCATCTATACGTAAAAAATATAATCAAATTTAATTTTTTTTAAAAATTAATAAAACTTAATTACATGTTCTTGTAAAAATGAATTGAAATCATCATAATTTTGAGTTATGTAATAATTTTTTAACATTTATATAATTAATTTAAAGTTTTAACTTTAAACTTCATTATCATCATTAAAAAAATACATTTATAGGATGCCCATGGTAATTCATATTTTAAGTGTTGATTTTGTCTCATAACGTGTTTTGTTGGAAAAAATATATCAAAATTAATATTGAGTTTTCTCATGCTTGCCTGATTTATTACCAAAACTCAATTTTAAATATCATGATCGAGATTAATCTAGGCATGTATTTCACCCTTTTTGAAAAAAATTGGCTTTTAAATATGTTTTTGTCTAATAAATTTTATTTTTCGTTTCTTAAATTTAAAATTATTTTTTAATTTTATATTTTAAAAATAATTGATTTTAGTTATGAAACAAATAAAATACAAATTACCATTTGTTATAAATATATATAATAAAAAATCAAGAACATTAGAGGAGAAATTTTATGATTAATAATGTTTTTCAATTTTCGACTATATGTATAGTAAATTATTATTTGTATTTTATTTTTTTACATAAGGCAAGAGACTAAAACTAAATATTTTTGAAATACGAGAACTAAAAAAAATTTCAAATTTAGAGACGAAAAACAAAATTGACTTAAATTTGTTCATAAATTTAAGAGACCAAAAACAAATTTAACCTACAAAATTAATTATACTAAAATCTAAAATAAATAAAAACTTAGTGTATATTTGATTTTCCATTAAATTCTCCACAATTATGTTAAAATTAACTAACGATTTTAGATAAATATTTATATGTTTGAATTTATGTTGAGAAGTTGATTTTAGGTATAGAATTGATTATGAATAAAAGTAACTTTAAATAATTGGATAAATAAAGCTTAAATTAAATTTTATCATTAAATTTTAGAACAAATATTAAAACATAAAACACACCACTTTAAAATCAATTTTAATCAAATCAACTTTAAAAAATAAATTACATTCAAAATTAATTTTATCAACACTCATCAAGTATACATTAATTGGTCGAACTTACACATTCTATTAAATAAAAATCCAATGACTTGTTGGCTTGACTTCTCAACCTTGTGCAATAACAATGACAATTTCTTGCTTTCATCATATCACGTTCCAAGCTTAATACAATCACAATCCTAGTTATCAAAACAAGCAACTAGTTCTAGACATTAAAATAGATAATCATGTTGAATATTTGAGTTAAAATTATTGAGTAATAAAAAATTAAAATGTCAGTTAACCATCATGTATTATGTTAGTTTGAGTAGTACGAGTAGATATTAATCATCAATAAAGTTAGTGGATATTTCGCACCTATAATATAATTATAAAAAAATATCAATAAAAATGTGTTAATGAAAAACAAATTATTCAATACAAATCATATTTTATCAAGTTGAATCAATTTTTTTAAAGAAAATAATCCAAACTAAATAACATGTTTTAATCTTTGAATTAGTTGACTTTTTTGGCTCAATCAATTGAAACAAATCTGCGACCATCCTTAGGTAACATCATACACAAAGAGAGTGAGGCAATGAGATCGAGTTTTGATGTAACATCATATACAAAGAGAGTGAGGCAATGAGATCGAGTTTTGATGTCATGATAATTTTAAGTGGGTTGTTGATTTTGTTAGTAGTCAACATGATTGTTACATCATTGCTTATTAATAATCTTGATAAAAAAGACTACAAATAATGATGAGTAATAATTTAGGAATTAAGATTAATTAAAAAATTATTAAAAGATTTTAAAAAACTATGTAAAAGGATGAAAGATTATAACATGATTTATAAAAAATTATACATGTATGTCATGTTAAATTAGTTAATGACATTACAACTTACTTGTTTGTTACATCATAATTTAACAGTAATACTAATTAAAAAATCAAAATATTAATAGAATAAAAATATATAAAGATTAAAATTGGTCAATATTTTTGTCTAGAGACTAAAAATAAAAATTTCAAAAAAGCTTAAAAAAAAAACCCTAAAAGTATATTGTTTGAGAATACGTATTAACGTTTCTCTTATAGTAATACATATAGGTATCATTCTCTGATTATGAAAGTTTTATTTCACGATATCATATTATATTTTCATAAATAACATTTATAAATATTATTTGTAGGTATATTTGAAAATATCTTTAGTTACATTTTATTATTTCTAAGAATATTTTTTAAAACTCAAAATAATTTTAATAAAAAAATAAAATAAACTTACAAATATAATAAAAAATAATTTCTTATATTCTCACTTCTCATAATGAAAATAAAAAAACTAAAACATAGAAACGTAGCGAGAATATTTTTTCATAACTTTTTAACAAACATGAAAATAAATTCTAAACCTTTTAACAACAAACATACCCTAAGTTTTTTTCCCCTTCGTGTTCCTATCTTCCTTCCGCTTCCTTACAACGGGCAATGGTATATATGTACACTCACCATTTTTCAGCTTGTAAGGACTGCCATGTGGCAAGGCCATCGCAGCAACCACGTAGGAATTCAACTAGCATACATAATGAGGAATAGATGAAGACATATAGCAATGGATCAACCTCCTATAGAACCCATTAGCCCCAAAAACCGCATTGCTCTTTTTCTGAGCTTTATGTTTTATTAATTTTTGTTAATGTATGAAAAATAGAATTAACTGTAGGAGTTCTTCTTGCATTCTCTCTCAAAGAAAAAATTATTAATTCTTGTACATCTATTACTAATATATCATGCACAGAATGTTCCAAACCATATCATATTACTAAAAATCATACAATAACAAATACACACAACCAACATACTGACTTATCATAAATAATAACTGATCGATACATTAACTCATAATTAACACTCACATAACAGCCTCTCCCATGCACTACATGCACACACTCATCTTTATCCACACCTTCTGTTGAACTCTTTAAATATTGCGCTGCTCTCCAATGACATCATTTTCAGGGACATTGGTATCATGTCTATCTCCCCCTACTGAAGAAGTAGTTTGCGTTCCCGAGGCCTGCCAAATCATATCAACTTGTGTGACTCTATCAACTTCGTCTCTTCTTATAACCAAAAAAAATCTAACTCTCACTTCACTCTAGTAATCATGAGTAGTAATAAATATTAAAACAAGACACACTTACAGTTTCATTTGGAACAATTGCATATCTGTCTGACGAGGACGAGGATTTCCCTATTTAAGGCAAACAATAGAACATTCAGAATCATCCTAAATTATTTTAAGGAAATAAAAATGATTCTAAATTCATTATAATGTCAAAAGAAAAGGAAAACATCACAAATGAGCCAATAAGAGCACCTGATGATGGATAAGGTTTTGAGGATTCTATGTGCTGCACAGAAGATTCATCAACACTGAGGGCCTCAATAATCGTTGGAACATTCCTGTAAATTCCAAAATGATCACATTATTATTCAAGCCTTGAAATGAAATGCACCATTACCTAAGACTACTTCTGATTAGTGAAGTAGATTAACAACTTTTTCTCTTATGCCACGACAACCAACTTTTTGAGGGAGGAAAAAGAAAAAGCATATTCAAACCTATATTCTTATAGGCAAGATCGAAAAGACAAATCTTGATATGAAAGATGCCTAGCTAGATGGCTCAACCAATATTGTAATATAAGCTTAATTATTCTAACAGTTAACAAAGTAATTTTTCCTGTGCCACATTATACAAGCTAGCCTTTTACTTTTCTCACTCCTTACAATCCCCTTCTTCATGCACAGTTTAGTTACCTACTTCATGGGTTGTAAAACCAACCAAGACCAAAATCACAAGATGGACTTCATGACCAGAGATCCTCGATCCATATTCTAACGGGTATATTAAATCCTATTTAATAATGATGTTAGATTCAATTTCCTAATGAATTTTATAGAATGAGCTAAGAAATCAGAATGAAGCAATTAATTTGTTGACAACTAAAAAGGTCTTGTTTGAATCAAGAAGTTAACACTGCTAACATATTAATTGCATGCAGCAAATCACATAAAGCATTGAAGTGGACATTTATATATAACATGCTAATGCAATTACCGGTCTATGGTTTCTCCATGCCCAAGTTGTCCATTTGCTCCTCTTCCCCAAGAATATACATTTTCACGTTCAGTAACAGCAATCGTGTGTCTCCACCCGCATGAGATCTGCTGTACTTTCTACCAAGCCGAAAATAGAAGTTTGGAGAAATAAAAATAGTGGATCATTAATATTTATTATACACAGTTAAGAATTTTCCAAAAGGAGAAAAGGGAAAAGGGTGTTGCAGTTTCAAGTACCTGATCATTGGGAAAGTTCACTTGAACGGGAGAGCAAAAATCAAAATTGTTACCAACTCCAATCTGTCCGAACTATATAAAATTGAAGGAGAAACAGGTTACAATTCACCAAACAGATGCAATCAATAAGATGTAAACAATTCATTTCAATGCTTCTAGGAATTTGGTTTAGGTAACTTTCCTAGAAAATTTTATTTTGTAGCTAATTTAAAAATCAATAGTTATTTTATAGTTAATTTCTAATAAAAATAATTAATTATAAAATTACTATAATATTGGTGATAGCATGAAATAAGTAATAAATTAATTAAGAAAATAATTTTAGTTAATTTGTAGTAAATTTTTAAAATTTATAATTATTTTCTAACTAATTTGTAATAATAAGAAATATAAATGAATATAACTTAAATTTAGCTAGAAAAAATAATATTCTAATTAATTAGATATGATTTAGCTATTAATTTAAATGGTAACTAAAATTAATAGCAAAATCAAAAGAATCTTATAATGTTATTTTGTATTTTAAATATGTTTTTATCGTATAATTGTTTCGTACAATTAATCTATTTGTTTATATAATAAATACTATACATGTCCTAAAGTTCAATTGGCCTTTATTCAAAATATTTTCGAACATAGTTTAGTATATTTTTTTTATGCATACATGCATGTTCGTTCTTTAACCAACCATCAATTTCTATCATGTGTTGTGTTCAACTGTTCATAAGTATTTCATATTGTTATGTTGTTATGAATATGATACAAAAAAATTAATGAAAATAGGAGAAGAATAAAAAGTACTTCCAACCTTATTCCAACCCCAGCCCAAAAGTTGTCCACTAGACGTGAGTGCCATACTATGCCTCCACCCACCTGATACCTGAAAGAAGTCTTAACAAACATAAGAGACAAATGACAACTATAGCCACTGTACTCTGTGCCAAACACATCACATTCTGTTTGCATGTCTTAGGGTAGGACAAGATTCTGTGCTGTGTGACCAAGTTTTGTTTATCTTAGCCAGGTTAAATTTCTAGAAAGTTATAAAAAACGACAAAACATCTAAATGAGATCAATTGTCACCAACTAAGCATGAAGCTAAAGGACCACCTGTGAAATGAACTTATCACTCAAGGCTTCAACTTTGCTAGGCACAAGATGATCCTCAAAATCCCCATGTCCTAGCTGGCCATATTTGCCCCATCCATTTGTGTATAATTCACCATTAGATGAAACACATATTGTATGCCGCCAGCCACAAGCAACCATGGCTATCTTGTCACCCTGTAAAATTTATGATGATATCAAAAGTTAACACCAGCATATGCTGCTTCTTTTGTTTAAGTTAAAAACAAATTTTAATGCAGTTCCTTGGCTGCTTTTGCTTTTGTTTTTCAACCAGAACTGAAATTTCACCTTAATAACCTATATAGATATTTAAAGTAAACGTTTGCTATACAGATTAATGAGGTGAAATTCTAATTCAGATAGAAAAATAAGGCTAAAACACATCAGTAAATGCAGCGAAGTTTTGTCCTTAAATCTTTTTTTGGTGTACAATGGGAACAACGAGATTTGAAGACCTTGGATCCAAACCCCACACCAAGCTAGCCACACTAGGCTTATCCTAGGGGGTTCCGTTGTTTAACTTTTTCAGGAATCAAATGATAAATTTAATTTCTAATATATTTTTCCAAACTATAATATCATAATCACAAGCTTATTAATCTCAAAAGGAAAGTTTGTACAAGTTTGAGGACATACATTAACAGTCACTTTCTCAGGGAGCAAGCGATCATTTCTATCACCCAATCCCAAGTTTCCATATCGACCCCAACCCCATCCGTACAAATTCCCATCTCCAGTGATTGCTACACTATGTTCAGCACCAGCAGCAACCATTTTGATACGTATTCCCTACAACAATACAAAAATTCATGTTTGATACGAATACGTTAATCTAGCTCTTTCTTGACAAGAGAGCAATTGCTACTGTTGTTTTTTGAATTTTTTAAAGGAGTACCTCAAATTTTTGAATTTTTTGTGGCAGAAGAGAGTCCTCTGTGGTACCGAGTCCAAGTTCACCATTTTGATTACGCCCCCAACTTCAACCGTAAAAGAAATATAATACAGCAATAGTTTGAAGTTAGAAAAGTACAAAAAAAAAAGGTCAGAATAGACAAAAGACAGATTAACTACAAACCTCAGCACCTGGTTGTCCATGGTAACTGCCAAACAATGACTGTCCCCACAAGCAATTTGCTCTATCATTAGACCCTGTAATGCTCTAATGGGATGAGGAATGAACATGTCACTATGATCACCATGACCCAACCTTCCAAAGTCACCCCTGGAAAACCATAATACTATTTACTTGAGAACTTCAAAAGATATTAGAGTTACTATGACAGGTAAACCACGTTTCAAAAACTCCTTTTTGATGTGAACAAAAGATTATATGCCCAACATCGTTCAGATGTCAAGTTTTTGGAAGATTTAATTTTAATGGCTCGCTCGAACGAGAGACAAGTGACTTAACTTATTAGGACTAATAAATAAATAATTAAATAATTAAGAATTAAATTATAATTTGATTAAGAAAAGTAGTTTTTGAAACTAACTACTATTTAATGAAAATAGTAAGTTAAAAAAGTTAATTCTCTAATAAATAGGTGATCTCATCCCCTCACCATTAAGAAAAAACAGAAAAGAAAGAAGAGTTAAAGAAATACAAACCATTTTTTTCGTCTCAAGCAAATCAAGGTATAATAAGAATTCTCTTTCTTAATGATGATATAGTAAGAATCATTGATATCTAAGTTCCAGTTAGTTTTGTATTATTGATAATTTTAGAAAACTCCAGCTTACAGTTTTTACTATTACCCAAATCAAACTAGTTGTCCAATTTTCACATTAACAAATTATTGATTCCCAACAATAAACCAGAACATACATATACTTGTGTGGTCCCATTCTAAATCAACAGCCAAAGTAATGAGATTTCAATTATGGAAAAACACACTAGCCAAAAGATGGTTAAGAAGGAGAGCATAGTACCATCCCCAACTATATACATTCCTGCCAGACTCAGAACGTGCCATGGTATGATCAGCTCCACAAGAAACACATATTATGTCTTGGCCATCCAATGCACTTAGTTTTGTAGGTAATAGTCTATCATCAGCGTCACCATGGCCTAATTGTCCATCCTCTCCTCGTCCCCACGAGCAAACAACATTTCCACCTGTTAAAAGGATCAAAATTAAGAAGAAAAAACATGACAGTCATGCATAGGTACAGACTAAGATTATATGAAGGTGATTCTTCAACAACAAATTACTCTATGCAAGCCACACAAATTTAACAAGAAAAATGAATAAAGTTAACTAGAGTAGGCATGGACATGGATACGAGGAAGATGAAAAAGAAGACTTGAAGTTTGAACTAGAAAAAGTTGCATTTATTCGAATGAAGAACTTCTTAGTTCTTACATCTTACAAGGAAATTAAAAAGCAATATGTTGTATGTGAAGGAGATCCAGATGCAAATATCATAAAGTGGTATCAATGAACTCCTCGTTAGCCACACTCCAGAAGTTCAAGACAATGCCAATATCAAACGCTGGATCGATCACGCAAAAGCATACACGCACCATACATAAACCAAAAAAAAGGGTCATACATAAACCAAATATAAAAAAGAAAAATCTTTCTATAGATCGGGACCACAGAGAACAAAATCCTGATGCCAGAAACAAATTGATGGGTTAAGTGGGGACCTTCAGATTGAGGCAGAGAAAGCATATAAACTTGCAACAAAAATCCACGATCCTTTTCAAAAACTCCAAAATAAGACTTCATTCAGTACTCTAACAACTATCAATCCTAAACAAAAGGGAAATGAGCACTGATTGATGCTTACTCAGAAGTGCCACAGAGTGGCTGGCACCAGCCGACACAAGAAGAACACGACGAGGTGGAGCAGCCACTTCACTCATCACATCATCTTCCATCGCCATGATCTCTATAGTCTACACAACTTACCCTGCTTGATTTCTCGGTGAAAAAAGGTTGACAAAACGTGCTTCTTTTATACCAGCAAAGAGAAAGAAGCCTCTACAGAAGCATAAAAAAAAGGACATGTGTATCATAACTTCACAAGTACTGTTGGTTGGTGTTGTTTTTCTTGTAGAGTGAGAATTTCACCGAGCAAAATAAAAAATTCTATTAAATATATACGCGTATTGTCCAAAAAAAACTTCAATCCTAATAAAAAAAACGATTGCTGTCTAAGTTTTGTCTTAAAAACAATAACATTGAACACATGTTCAAAGAATCAAAGTGTTTGTTTACAAAGTCCTACGCTCACAACAAACAAACGGGTAGGTGAAAGTTTGATGTGTTCAGGATCATTTAAGAAACTTCCTGTTACTTTTAATTCCTCACCGAATTATCTGTCAATACATAACTTTCTGTTACTAATATCTATATCTATATCTATTCCAAATCCCGATCACTAAAAAAAATTAATGCATATTTCTAACTACCGATGATCTAAGCAAATCTCTATACTTTATAACATCAATAAATACAAAAGTTATAAACGTACTTCACGTTGGTTTGGACTTTGGATAGTTACATGTGCACTGTATCAAAAAATGATAGTGACATGTTTGTAGCACAGTGCTCAATGAATTGGAGACATACACTTACACGGTTACACCAGGGCACGATAAGAGTGAAAGCGACTGGTTGAGTTGGTGATGTAGAAACTATGGAATTCAATGACGAGGGACCCACATGTTCATTCTATTATGGCACCACTCCATCTTTGTCTTGATTGGTTTGGTGCAAGGTCTCTGCCATGCAACCACCTTGAATTTGATATGTGCAGTCATCTAGGACTAGCACTAGGCTTGTGGACTTTGGACTCGTAATGCATATAGATACCTTGCCATCCACTTATCTAACGTTCACGTGATATTACTGTTTTTAATTTGAATTTAAGACCTACTGAGAGGAATGATTATGATTTTAGAGATTTCAAATATATAGGCTTGAGTAGGTGTTAATACAGATTTTTGTGTATTATCGACCATCACATTTTTATTAGAGTTTAATATCTATGTACTCAACGGGCTAAAAGAAAATGTTTTTTGAATTTATAAAAATAAAAATAATTAGCAATTCATTTTTACTAGAAAATTAAGAAAGAAAATAATTAAATAGGAGTGAAATTCACAAAAGTTTATTATTATTTTTTAATAAATTTGAATCAATAGATAATATAATGCTAACATTTAGACAAAACAAAGAATAATGAAACATAGAAAAATGTTAACAACAGTTTTTTTAAATATATTTTTTTAACAAGTTTTGTGTTGAAACTTATTAACAATTATAAATTTTTATAAGTCCCACTTATTATTCAACGAGTTTCTCGGCTGATTTTATTATTTTTAATAAATTTTAATTAATAATAAAAAATATGTTAACTAATAATAAAAATTAATAGAATTTATTCTGTCTTATTACGTTTTCTTCTCATTTTTCTTTCTCTTTAACTGGGATATAATGAAATTGAAATGAGATTTTGTTCTATTTTCCGCAACATATCCAAACAATAAAATGAAAGTTTTATTTCATTACCATTCCACTTCATTCTATTTCAATTAATTTCATTACTTGTGATATATTTTCATCGATCCAAATGTAGCATAAAAGTTAGGTTAGTCTTGTATTTGTTACGAACTGAAATGAAGATAAAAACACAACAATCTGAACTGAATAAATCAATTTTATTAACAATAATTGTGGCTTGAATAGTCATTCAATACACGATTTGGCATCTACTAGAAAGCAATCCATTTAGTGAGAATAATGGCCAGTGGAAACAAAAAATTAAAACAACTTCACATTTCCTATTATGAAGTAATGTTGCTAAATGAATAAATAGAGAGGAATAAAGTTAGTTGGGCCGTGAGTGCAAGGGTTATTGGTATAAACATGTTGGGTGAAGTATATTACTAGGCCACAAAACCCACGATCCAATAAGCAAGCTAAAATGGTAGCTCGACCACATGGAAGTTGAACTACCCAGGTGAAATTACAACAGCAAAGTAATGCGTGTTGTACTTGTAAGCTATGATATTTTCTTGGAATAAAAAAAATGCTATGAATATTTCAGAAAACATAAGAAATAAGAATTCACCTTTATTTTATAAATCTTTAGTTATATTTTAAATTTCTCTAATTTGAATTATGTGTGATCTTACTCTCTCAGGTTTATTATTTAGTTAATTAAATTTCTCAATTTTTAAAATTTAATCCGTTCTGAACCCTTTTCTTCTACCTAAAACTTTTAAATTCTCAGTTTATGTATTCAACCTTACAAATTGAATCAGTTAATTCTTTTTTACTCAAAACTCACCGATCAAAATATCAAATTTCATTCAAATAATAAAAAAAAATGCAAATTTCTCTCTTTTCCACTAAATTTATTATTTCCAAAATTTTAAAATTGTTTTATATTCCAATTTATTGTAAATCATAAAAAATTGAATAAAATAATAATTTGAGAAGTTTTAGTATAAGAAAATCGAAAAGAAGACTCAATTTGTTTAATTTTAAAAAAATAGAAAACTTAATTAGGCAAATAAATTAAAAGACTAAAATTGCATAGTCTAAACTAGAGGGATAAAATTACACAATTAAACTTATTATAAATTATAAATTTGATTACTCATCTTTAGACAATTTTTTTCTTAAAAAATATTATCTTTCTCGTTAAATTATGTTAACTATTATGTTAAATATGTTAGTTTTGTTTATATTTTTTAATTCGTCTCAAATATTATTGTTTAACTTTAATTAATATCAATTTAAATTTAAATCTAAACACATTATACCAAATTAAAGAAATCTATCTTATGATGAAACATGTTTTAAGATTATAATAATTTCAGTGAATCTCAATTTAAATTTAACTTTAAAAATTTGAAATTTAGCATGTAAATCTAATTATTAAACACATTTTATTTTTTATATTGTATTCTTTCTTAAAACACGTGATTTTATTATATTAAATAAAATGGTATTTTTTCATGTATGTATATATATATATATATATATATATATATATATATATATATATATATATATATATATATATATATATATATATATATATATATATATATATATATATATATATATAATTTATTTATCTAAATTTTTTTATTTTAAGTTAAATATACCTATGTGCAATACTAGGTAAATTGCTAGTATATTTTGAAACTGCAGACGCAAAAAGCAGTGAGGCAGCAAAACCACACGAGATCGAGAGCATACACTTAAATTGAGATTGTTTGGTATTTAAAAAGACAAAGATACAGTTCTATATATACTATTTGAGTTGTTTTTTAATTAAAAATTTTATTTCAGTAATTTATATAATATTTTAATATAACTATTTTTTACGCAGATTATTAAAATAAAATTCAAATTTAATAAGATAACAGTATAAATAGTACCTATAAAATTATATTTAAATTTTGTCCTATTTAAAATTGAACTGCTTGTTTGGGTTTTATTTAATAGCTCTGATTTGTTGAACTATTTAATGCGATTAGATTTTTTGTTAACAAAAGTTATATTATTTTATGATAAACTAGTTTTTGTTTAGCTCATGCATTGCATGAGTCAAATTTAATAAATATTTCTGTAATTAAAATAAATTATCATATAAAATATAAAAAAAATTCACATAAGATAAAGAATAATCAATATAAATTTGTTTATCATTTTATCAGTCTTTCGCTTAATATAAATAAAGTTTTAAATAGCTCATTAATGCTTTGTAATTTCTTTACGCTATCTGAGTGTTACATGTAATCGTCTCATATTAATTATAATTTCTAAATACAGTTATAGTTAATGATATGAGAATTAATTAGAAAGATAAAAATAATTTTTTTATTAGAACTTAATCAATAACTTTATCGTTAATACATATTTGCTGCTATATAAATTAGATAAAGAGATTAATTTCACTATCAATGTCAATTTTTTTTTTATGTTATCAGCCATTTCAAAATTACTCTAAATGTGTTTTATTGAGTAATTATTATAAAAATAAAAAAAATATTCTTTATAATAATTTATAATTAAATAATAATATAAAAAAATTAATAGATGTGTACACACCATATAAATTGATAATTTAAAATTATCATTAATATGACTTTAAAAATAGTTATTATAAAAATAAATAAATTTATTATTGGTAATTAGATGACACGGTTAAACTCAATGCATAATCTATTTTATAAAATATATACAATGTGAATGCAACATTCTAATTAAATTCATAATATAAATTAATAGTTATAATATAGTTGATATAACTCTTGTTAAAATTAATCTTAGTATAGACTCTAATCTTTAGTTAACTTGCCTTTTGTTATTTCGATTTAAAATTCATTTTCAGTTTTTTTTTAATTTCAATTTGTTTTCATCTCAAATAATTTTCTAACTACATTCTCGAATTTTGTTCATATTTTAAATTTAACATTACTTTTTAGTGAGATCAACTTTATACCTGTTTAACTATATTAACATATATCATTTACTCGCAACTATTTGTAAGTGTAAATGTCAAATTTTTTCCTCACTAAACATAAAGTTGAAAAATTACAACATGAAAAGAGCGTTAGAAAATTTATTTTTTGAAAAAAGTACAACAGTGTTAGAAAATTTTGGGTCCGTTTTAGTAATTTTAGTTATAAGTTTTAAAATTTTTAAAAATTAAAATTAGTTTTTAGTTTTAGTTTTTTATTTCAAAAATTAAGTTTTAGTTTTAAAATAAATTTATTTTGAAAATTCTCTATCTTGCTAAAATTAGTTTAAGAGTGAGTTTGTGTGTTGGTAAAAATGGTGGTGGTGACGATGATAACAAGAATGATAATTGTTAAATATAGTAAAAAAATTTTTTTTTTTAAATTATAAATCAAATTCACAGTTTTTTTTTTTGTTTTGAAACACTACCGTGAGCAAGATTATCATTAAAACATGATTGATATATAGAAAACTTAAGATAGAAAAAAAGTTAAAAAGAAGAAAATGAATAAGATTAAAAAATGACTAACATTGAGATAAGAGAAAACGAAATTCGCCATAAATCTTATAGAGAACTTGATGAGAATTAAGTTTTTTAATCCAAAAAAAGTCAAGAGAATTCTCTCAATTACTTGTTAAGAAGGATTTCACAAATAAATTCAAAATTGTTAGAATTCAGTTAGGATCAAGTTTATATATAGATTCTACTTACAGAATAGGCACAAAACAAACTAAATGAGAAGGCCTTGGGCCTTGGAACAAACATGGTCCAAAAACAAGGCTTCAAACACATTGATTAGAAGTGTGTCCAAAGAACCCAGGTGACGTCCAAAGGACACGTCGTCCAAAGAGGCCTAGGCACTGTCCAAGGGTATGTCGTCCAAAGGCTCCAAATGCATCCAAAAAACCCAAGTATCATCCAAAAGACCTATCATCCAAAGGACCAAAGTGCCATCAAAAGACCTCGTCATCTAAAGGACCAAAGTGTTCTCCAAAAGACTCAAGTTTCTTCCAAACGACCCGTCGTCCAAAGGACCTGCCATTCAAAGGCTCTAGGTGTCGTCCAAAGGCTCTAGATGCATCCAAAGACATCAAAGGCTTTAGAGACCAGATGCATCCAAAGGAACATGCCAAGGTTTCTAATACAAAGAAAAACAAACTAAAAGAAACTATACAAAGGTCCTTTAAACTACTAAGGAGACGATTTTCCTCCTCAAGTCTCTCAAAACTCTACTAATCATGACTACTTAAAGAACTTTTGGTCCCCATATGCTCAATGTCTTTTCCATATACTTTATACCTTTCTAGATTTATATAAAAAAATAAATGTAAAATTATTTTAAAATTGAGTTAAAAACCATTTTAATAAAACACGTTTTATTTTAAAATTTATATTTAAAAATTAAAATTTCGACATTATTGACCACATCTTGTGAAAGTCTTCTCTATGAATGCATGTCTGCACATTATTCATTGAATATTAAATTAAGAAAATAAAAACTTTGACAACAATTAATTATTCAAAGACACTTGTTGTTTTATACATTTTGTGTGCATGAATTTGTAATGATAAGCATTTTCTTAATTTGATAAAAACATTGGTTCAACAATATCTTAAAATATCTATTTTGTAGTTGATGAATGTTGAATATCATGTTGGGTTATTTTTGAGCTCTCAACTATGTGGACAAAAGCCCAATAGTCTCAAGCCCGTTAGGTCTCTCTTTATAAGAGGAGAAAGTGTCAGATTTGGAAAGTGACAGAGAGTGGATTTCTCATAGAGAGAAATAGTGAATTTTTCACAGAGTGAGTGGGAGATACAGAAAATAACTCTTGTACTCTTAGTTAATTATAGTGGATTAATTTCTTTGGTTTGGACGACCCATGGTTTTTACTCCTCACATTGAGGGAGTTTTTCCACGTTAAAAATATTGGTCTCTCTTGTGTGATTCTTCTCATTGTTACTTTCATTTGCATTTGTGGTTACTCCTTATGAATTCTTACAAGTTAGGAGAATATTTATCCACTGTGTTGTGTCACCACATTGATGGTGCCTTATTGATGGTACCGTACTACTTTCCCATCATCAAAAGGGTGACTTTTTCCCATCATATCACATATAAAGTGTAGTGAGAATATTTTTATCTTAAAATATGAGGTAGGTGAAAATCGGATAAATTACATGAGTCTAGAACTTTAGTTCCTATCAAATTAGAATTAGTCTCAATCAATCAGATTTTGATTTATTCATAGAAATGAGACATGCAAATATTTATTGCTACAAAATGGTCTTAATATAATCTGTCATCTTATTCTAGATCTTGGGGTTTTTAAAGATTGCATGGGTTTTTCATAATTACAAAGAAACTCAATTTTGTTTTTGTCTTTTTGAGAAATGAAATAGTTTGGAGTGTTGTAGAGTCTTGAATTCCATTGTTGATAGTAAGATGTGAGTGTCTTCAACTTCATATTTTTAATTCATCTTATCATAAGTTCTTATGGGGCATGTTTGAAAATGGTGATGTCTTGTTACCATTTAGTTAAGAGTGTTTCACTCACATGTCACTTATTGGTCATTCTCTTGTTGTAATTTAGAAAAATTACTCTAACTTACTATTGCATTCAATTTAAAATCTTAAGACATCAAGGATATGAGTGATTTTTATACATATGTTGTTCAATTTTTCCATTCTAACCCCTAATATTTTTTATTTTCATTTATCATTCCAACAATCTTTCCATTAAATGTGAATATTTGAGAAAATGTACATTAAGCACAATTTGAAGTGCATTAATTGAAGATTAGAAGAAATAAGATACCTTTTACTGGAAGATATAGAAAAAAAATATTATTATCAATGATAGTTGGATATACAAGTTTTGGGAGAAGTTCTTAAAGATCTGAAGTCCATCATATAGTTATTTCTCTCTATTATATTTGCTTTCTTGTTTATTTTTAACATGAGTTTCTAAACTCCTTAAGTTAGGGTAGATGAATTCCTGTGCAATATGAATTATTTTCATTCAATACAAGTTTATTTGTGTTTTCATTTTTGTGTTTAAAACTTTTGTATAATTGATTATTGTTGAATTGATTTAGAATTTATGTAGCTAGTGGAAATTCAAGATAAAGTAGGATTGAAATTGATTAATGTAATCATGGTATTTAAAGAAATAGATTAAGAGTTCTTAAAATTAATGATTATTAATGGACTAAAAAAATATCAATTAGTGTTGATTGAAAATGGATGTTAAAACTAACAAAAACAAAAGCTAAATGTAACTTAGCATCAATTTTGAGCTAATTGGTAACATCCACTTTTTGTGGTCAATGCTATGTTCGTGTCTTGGCTTGACCAACACTAAAACCAATGCTAAGAAAATAGAACAAAATAAAAAATATTGTTGTCATTGTCAATTTGACTTTGTTGTTGATATGATACATTTGTCTTAGCATATTTGCTAGATAAATTTTTCAACATTGTACTACTATTGATTTTACTCTCTTTCTTTTTCTTCTCTTTTGCTCTGGCTCTATCTTCATCATTATTGTAATTAAAGGTAATTTTCAGTAACAAACCATCTCGTAAAACCACCACCCATAAACACAAATCACCTTATCCCTACCCTTCACCTTCACACACCTCAACCATTGCTTACACTCAAACAACATCTCCGACAAGCTCTTCAACCACCTTCTCCATTTGAACATGTCACAACAAAAATAAAAACAAATTAAAATCTAAAGATGAAAAAATGAATAAATATATGAATGAACCAAGGGAGGAAGAAAGTGAAAGGAATGAAAAAGTAGGAAAAGGAAGAGAGTGAGTGGGAGGTGAGTAAGAAAAAAAGAAAATTTTTAAGAAAAAGAAGAAAAGAGTTGAGAAAGCTTTTTGTTTTCATGTTAAATTAAAAGAACACTAACAATAATTTTTTTATAAAAAGAAATTATTGTTTGGATGAGTGATGACTAATGCTAATCTTTTTATTTTTTTTCTCAAATTAAGAAATAGATCGACTAAACCAACACTAAATATAAAGAATAAAATAAATTATTTAATATGAATCATAATTGAGAATAAGCAACACATTAACTTTTTTTCATTTTCTCACTCAAATTAAGAATTACATTGATGATAATAATAATTTTTTTTAAAAAAATTATTTATCGTAAATCGTGACTCACACTAAACACATGTTAACTTATTATTTTTTTTCTCAAATTAAGAATTAAGTTAGTGCTAATAATGAAAAAATATTTTTTCAAAAAAAAAAAAATAATTAGCATGGACTATGACCAATACTGCTCTCTAATTTAAGTTGCCATTGTTCAATTAAATATTAAAAAATATATATGACAGTTCTCAAAATGTTTGTCCACCTAGGGTTAGTTTCGTGGCCAACATTGATGTTTCACTTTAATGCAAGCTTTTCTTATAAATTATATACTTTAGTTTGAATAAAGACATTTTGAATCAATGAATTGTTTTTTTTTTGGATGCCTTTACTTTATATTTTATTATATTGAAAATTATTAAATCTTAACTTTTCTATCTTCTACAAATTTTTGTGAAGTTTTAGCATTATTGTTGAGAAAATATTAGCAGGTAACACAGAAAAAAATTTAATAAATCATAAATAAATTATATAAGTAAATTTGGCACGGTATATAACATAACTTTTTAAGATTGAGTTTATAAGCCATTCTCATTATATGTTATTTAAATTTCTTATTATTAGCTAATGTAAATCTTATTCATCTACACTTCTCATTCCAACTAAATGTACTTAAATCGTTGAATATTACAACTTATAATTGTATAGATTTGTGGTGAGCAAAATCATTATAACTTTTTCATAAAGTAGTATGGTATGGACAATTGCAACTTAAAAGTTAAGGTATTGAAAACTAAGAAACACTACTAGAAAATTTAAAATTTATTACCAAATAATTTTGTGGCTAATTTTAAAATCAATAGTTATTTTGTAGCTAATTTCTAGTAAAAATAATTAGCTACAAAATTACTATAATACTAAATGGTAGCATGAAATAAGTAGCAAATTAGTTAAGAAAATAATCTTAATTAATTTGTAGTAAATTTTTTAAAATTTGTAGTTATTTCCTAGCTAATTTGTAGTAATAAGAAGTATAAATGAATATAACTTCAATTTAGCTAGAAAAAAATAATATTCTAGTTAATTAATAGTTAATTAGCTAGGATTTAACTACTAATTTAAATGGTAGCTAAAATTAGTAGTAAAATAAAAAAATTCTTGTAGTAGAAGGAAAGATGCTAATCTAAATTAATAGATATCGAGGCATTCAAATCAATAATCAAGCTTTTCGAATCAAGTCAATGGCAATGGTTTCCAAATCAAGGGATCATATATTCTTATTATCTTGTATCAAGCGGTCTAAATTCATGCAACTATAATTCTATAATGTATATTACATATTATTCATGTTTTTTTTAATATGATACATGCAGCGTGTTTGATTGCATCTCTAAATGTCAAAAACGTGTAATAAATGTGAAAAATAAAAGCTAATATTACAAGAGCTTCTCAATTACACGCGAAACGACATAAATTTCTCACCAAATTGGCACAAATTCAAACACATACATGATGTCGATCTCTAACATTTGGAATATCAGAACCATGGATACACGTTTTAGAACCATTTTGTGTGTTAACATAGACATATATATGTGTGTGATTATCATTTTATACATGCAATTTGGTATTCTGATACTTAAGAATTGCTTTCATGCATATTGAAACATTACGAATGATATTGATCTTAGACTGATAATTCGTCATTTGAAAGCAACTAAAATGGTGAAAAAAGGGTCATTTGGTAGAACAAAGTACAAACTCGTTTTCATATAGAAAGGACCTTTTTGCTTTTGGGTTCTTATATAATCCATTTTTTAACATAGTTTTCTTTCAACTACCCTGAATGATCCTAAATCACGTAAGGATAAGAAGCTAATCAAAATTCAAGTGAGATCATGTGAGAAAACGTGTCATTTTAGGATTGGATCATGTCTAGAATTTTATTTTATTTTTTATTTCCTCTTTCTCCTAGAGCGGGTCAAACGGCCTGCAAGAAGAACAATGCGATTGTCTGCTGAAATGAGTGGTGATCTAATTCTTCATTTCACAATATGAATAATTTAATATTTAGCAAAATTTTATTAAATAAGGGTTTAGTCTTTTGATACACATATAATAATAGATACGAAGTATTTATATTTACTTACTAATTTCTGCATGTAAACGTAAGTTTACTACACGGGAGCATTCTCCTCCCAACATCAAATAAAAGTTTATTTATAAACTTGATTGTAAATTTTATTAAAGGAAACTTATAAGAGGATAATAATTCATTTTTGTAAGCTAAGTTTTCCAAACAATTTTCCTAATACCTATTCAAGTTAATAATGTGTTTGAATAAGTAGTGAATTTAAAATTAATGGTTGGTTACTTTTTTTTTTCTGTAATAGCATTTTAAATTAGATTTTCTCTTTTTTTATGATAATTAGCTTTTATCCTGATAGAATGTATGATGGATACACTTGTTAATGAACTAAAAAAATAGAAAACATTTGAAAAAAAATTGCAACATTTAATATATTGGAACCCAAACTATTTTTGTCTTTATTAATATGTTTATTGAAAAAATAACAAATATTTTACTACAATATATACTCGTTAATATTTAGCTTGTTTTATTAGACTAGGGGAATTTATTAATTGCTTAATTTCTTTTAAGTAACAATTGGTAGACCTGCTTATGATTCTCACGACCAGTTTCTCTTGTTTTTTACTTCCTCAACAGTTGTGTGTGTGTGTTAAAAATTTGTAACTTACACTGTTAAGTGTTGATTTCAGGGTTGCCAACATGTCACAAATGAATTCATTAAGCAAAAAGAGGTTGGTCACAGATTGGTCATCGTCTAGCAACCATAGTCATAGATATATAATAGTTGATAGATGTACTCGTCTCTTAAAATTAAGTAAACTTTATTTTTAATTCTTTACATTGTAAGTATTAATTACTTTAATTTTATAAAGTTAAAGTGACGTAAAAATTATTAAAACAAATAAATTTTATAAAATTATATATCAATTAAAGAAAAAATTATAAAATTAAAATTTAAAGTCGTCCACACTTATCATCTCACGATTTACTCCTATGAATTATAAGAATGAATATGATACACAAACATATGTAAAAATTGATCGTGCATTTTTTTTAATTGACTTTGTCATAACTCATAATTGTTTTAACTTTCATTTTCAGATTCTGTTTATAAATAAGCATGTAAATTTGATGTCCCCCCAGTGAAAAGCAAACGCGTTTTGAAATGAGATGACAGTGACCGAACTTCGGTCAACACAACAAGCCCAGTCAAACTCTCTCTCTCTCTCTTGCTCAATATTGTTTAATAAAATTTATTTGTTTTAAAAATAATTTATGATTTTTATAATTTTTTAAACTTGTCTAAAAATATTTTATGTAATTTAACCAAATAATTTTTAATTTTTTTTAATAAATTTTAAAATTAAATTTGGAAATAAGCTTTTGTATGATAAAAAATTCTATTTATTAATTTTTAACAGGATCACGAAACTACATCTTAGCAACACACTTTAGTCTTTAATTTATAAAACATGAGTATATATTCTTGCCGCCTTATCCATCCTGCGTTAATAATTCATATATAAATTTCTCACTCTTATATAAGACAAGCCCTTGGCTTTATATATATATTTAAAGAATAAATTTAAAATAAAAAATTAAAAAAAAATCTGAAGTGGTTTAAGGGGTTATATAAGAATATTCAAAGCAATAAACAAGCTAAAGTTAGCAAATTCAAGCTCTTCCATTGAAAGTTCTCCCATTCGGGTCTCCGCAAGACTCCAACTTAAGAAAGAACGAAGAAAAAACCATAATTCCATGCGCATGGCTATCAAAGAAGCTTCACCGTAAGTTCTCACTCTTTCTTTCTTCCCCTTCGACCAATACCATCACATTCACTAATTTTCCAAAAATAAAATTAAAAAAATAAATGAAAACCTCAAAACTTTCGAGGAAAAGTCGAAGCAATTGAGTAGGCTGATTTCGGTGGCAGGTTTGAGTCCCGCGAGATGCTGGCAACGTTCTTGTCCTCCACGCCGCTGCTGTCGGACTCATGGCGGCTGTGCAGTCAGGCCAACGCCACCCCCTTCCGGAGCTTCGTGACGGAGCGAGTCGGCCCCGCCGTCTACGTCGCTTTCTCCGGCGTTCATATGGTGGGTGGCTCTGACCCGAATTGGAGAAACTTGGTGCCGCTGGACAGCATCGGAGGCGTTCCTCTGTTTCCGTCGCGGCGGAGCAAGGAAGGGGAGGAACCGGTCATGGTTCCTGTCGGGATGCTCAATCTTTTCTTCTCCCTTTTCAATTCATTCCAAAACCAGGTTTGTCTTCGATTCACACTCGTTTCAATTTTATTCTTTATATAACAATTGATCATCAATTCTCACAAAAATTATATGCAACAGTGCTTTTATAGTTTATTCCAATCACATTAGAGTTTTACCTTTGATAATTTACACTTACCTTTAATATAAATTATTATTATATAAGCTTACTTAATTTCTGTATATAATTAATGTAAATTCTTTTACACTGTGAATCAATTAAAAATTATATTAACTATATTCTTTAATATATAAAATTTAACAAACTTATTATTTTTTCGTTCTTGTGTATTTACCTTGCATCAATTATATATATATATATATATATATATATATATATATATATGTTAGCTCCTTTCTTGCATCAATTTATGTTTTGAGCTTGAGTTTATCATTTTATCAATGATTTGTGTCTCTTCATTAGGTGTTCAATAACATTGTAGGCGTCCAAAAAATGATTTTTGTTTGAGTTTTGATGTACCCGTATATAGTTAGTACTAGCATGTGTAAATATAAGCAACTATTTCTAAAAATAGCGAAAATATAGGGATAAGATGTTCCTATATGCCTTTTTGGACATACCCTATCTGAAGCTCAGCTGAATTAATTGAAAGAAGAAACTTAATTAAGGTTTAAGGAGAAGGCAGAGAGAATTGTAATTAAAGTAGACGCTGTAGACGCTGTATTTTGATTTTTGTGGGATTTTCGGATTTTGTCATTAGTTTTGATTTTGAGGGGAGGGATGATTGTTGCTGACAGAGCTTTTATTTTTTATTTTTTGGTGTTCTTTTATTATTGGTATGCTTACTTGACATAGTTAGTTGGGGATCGCTGCTTTTGGCTCCTTAGTTTATAGAACAGAGCAAGAATGAGAAAAAAGATAAAGTGAATCGTAATAAAATTCAGAAAAAGAAAAAAGTTGAAAGGGACATGGTAGATAAACTCCATCGTCAATCCCATTTCATTTTCGGTCTTTCTTTCTCAGCTAAGGTGTGAGAATCAGGCTGATAGAATGGCAGTGGAAAAGGGGAAATTTATATTGAACAGGCATATATTATGAATTTAATGGTGGATAACGTAAGATTTTTAAGTATTTATTATAAAAATTAATTAGTTTCTCATACACATTAAGTTTAGAATAATTTTTATATGTCAGACCATAGATATTATATATATTTTATTAAAAAATCTTAATAATTAATTCAACTAAAAAAGAGAAAAGATAACATTAATTTAATGGAATTGAAATATCTTAGTGTTTGTAAATATAGGCTAAAAAACCTGCCAAATAATATCAATCATTGAGATTTGAGCTAATCTTAGAATCCATGATAAGCATAAGTTTTGGAATATAAAAAAAATAAATTATTACATATTCATGTTGTGTATAGTATTATTATTGTTAGTATTATTCAAACATTAAATTCTCATCAATTCTCTTTTAAAGTGCCCTAACACTTCAAAGGATCCACTTTCATCAAATGTTATCAAAGCAACTTATTAATATATTTTTTTAAACTTGTACCCAGGCTTTCTCAAAATATCATATTATATATTTTTGGCAGATGCTTATTAGTGACCTAAACGTAATAGTTAAAAAGATAAAGTAATTTTTTTAATTAAAAAAGAAATATAATTATTATATTAGAAATGAAAAAAATATTTAATATTTTTTCAAAAGTTGGATTCCGTGTCGGTATGGATCGTGGTTTCGGGGATGATGGCTTTTGTATCTTCATCAATTATCATAATGATAATAATGTGCAAAAAGTAAAGAACATTTTTCCAGTGTGAACGGTCCCGTACTACCTCATATTCTCTCAGACGTGGGTCCCTAAGGGCCATCGTTTTTTACAGGGATGGCTAACAACCAAGCCACCTTGATCAGTGCCTAAAACATGTTACACTTAACAAAAATAAAATAAAAAATAAAACATGTTAGACTTAGCCATCTGAATGGGTTCAATATTCTAATTTGAAATGGTTGACTTTTACTTTTAAGTAACAGTTGCCTCCATCACCAAGTAAATGATGCCATAAACAAAGATGAGAGTTGGGTCAATTTTCAGACTAAATAATATAAAGTAAAACTTCCATTATCCTCATTCAATACCTTCATCATTATTGTACGATGGCCTTTGTTAATGGACAACTATCTATGACACAGTAATTTGTCTTCACCACTACCACTATTTGACCCGTGAAATGAAACCCTGACAAATCATTTCTAAATCCTCAGGTGGCATTTTATAAGTTATTTTCTTTTTCTTTCAGGAGATAAAAGAAACTTCTTTTTTTACTAGGATTTAGAAATAAAATATAAAACTGCCAAATAAAATAAGATTTAGATAACTTATCTAGAATTATAAAAGACAAGGGTAGGAAAAAAAATACATGATTCAAACGTGATTTGTTGCTTTTCAATTGATTTTCAAAGGTGGATTTGAAATGATTATTTAATTACTAAAACTGTAAAACAATATCTACGTGAAATATATTCTCTCTGAAACTTCTCTTTGTGATTTGGGTGGGTTAAATCCAACTTTTGTTACCATAATTATCACCTTCAAACCAACTTTCTATTATTATGCCAAAGTTGGGGAAAATGACCTTTCCGGTGTACAAGGCCACAACTAGCATTAATCCTTTTTCAATGAATCGGGAGCAAGAAAACAAGACTTGAGCCGTGCCGTAGTGAACACTATTGACTCTACCATGTCCCTTTCACACCCGCCTTGGCAAATTGAACAAAAATAATTGACTGAGCAGTAGTAACCTTTTCACACTTGGAAGACATTAAAGAGTAGTATCATTTTCACAATGGACCCAAAGGACCGTAACTTTATGTCCTACCAAGTCTTTTTAATTAGACAATTACCACTTTATGAATTTTTCTTTTTCTTTTATAGGTACATACATCATACTAGATGAAATTAAAATCCCAAGTTTTTGTTAACCAGTAATTATTCATATTAAAATCTTTAAAGGGCATTTTATTTTTTGTTCTTCAAACTTCTTTACCTGGAATCTTATTCATATTCTTAACTAACTATTGAAAATTAACGTTGCAATTTTTAGATGTTGGAAATAGTGGGAGATAAAGACACTAAATCTGTTGTCATCACTGGACATTCCATTGGAGGAGCCACTGCCTCTTTGTGCACTCTTTGGCTTCTGTCTTACCTCCAATCCATCTTTTCCTCTGTTTCAATCTTGTGCATCACTTATGGGGCACCATTGCTTGGGAACGAGTCCTTTTCCCAAACCATTTTCAGAGAAAGGTGGGATGGCAACTTCTACCACGTGGTGTCAAAGCATGACATAATGCCAAGGTTGCTCTTTGCCCCCATAACCTCTCTCACTACTCAACTGAATTACCTGCTACAGTTTTGGCACTTGTCCATGACTTCACCAGATTTTGGGAAGCTTGCAAACCAGATATCTGAAGAAGAGAAAGCTAAGTTGTTCACCGCTGTAATGGATTACTTGGAGGCAGCAACAAAAGAAGGAGAAACATCAGTGCCAATTTTGCTTCACCCTTTTGGGAACTACTTCTTTGTCTCAGAAGAAGGAGCAGTGTGTGTGGATAGTCCATCCGCTATTATAAAGATGATGCACTTGATGCTTGCAACTAGTTCTCCAGCTAGTAGCATTGAGGACCATCTGAAGTATGGAGATTATGTTAATAAAATGTCTTCACAGATATTGTATCAGAGCAACTCCATACAGAGGAACATTCCTGACTCAAGCTATGAAGCAGGACTTGAATTGGCCATCCAGTCTTCTGGCATAGCAAACCAGGTAATTGCAATATCTGATAGAGATTTAATATAAAATGATTCATGCGTGTACCTAACTGTCGAGAAAAACTTAAGTGATACATTGGCTAAATGTCGAGAAAAACTTAAGTGATACATTGGCTAAAGAGAGAGCTTGAATAAAGTATACAGAGGTAATTCCACATAATTTTATAGAGTTGAATTAGGTTTAAATATACATTCTAATATAGTATGAGAGCTCTATCCTATGACGGGGTGTAGAGGCTGAATGGAGAATTCAGATTCTAAAAGATTAAGTTGTACTACTAATAGGTGGGCCTAAACATTGTTACCTAAACAACTTAAGCTTTTAGAGTGGCGGATGATGACTATATCCTGTCTATTCTTTAAACCTTCAAATACCAAATTCCAATCTATTTTTTCATTTCATACAAAGTGGGAAGAATAAATCTGCACTCATTTTCTTAGAGTATCCATTATGATTTTTGCAGTGCCTTCTCATTTACATAGTTATATTAGCCACGCATGATTATTTTCACTGAACAAGTTACTGCGATGTAATCAACAGGAATCAGCTATTACTTCCGCCAAGGAATGTCTGAAGAGAACAAGGAGAATGGGTCCTTCACCAAATCTGAATGTTGCAAGCCTAGCACTTAGCTTATCCAAGGTGGTACCTTACAGAGCCCAAATAGAATGGTACAAGACTTGGTGCGACGAGCAAGACGACCAAATGGGTTATTACGACTCATTCAAAAGTAGGGGCTCTTCCAGTTCCAAAAGGGACATGAAAGTCAACATCAACCGTTGCAAGCTTGCCAGGTTTTGGAACAACATTATTGACATGTTGGAAAGAGGTGAGCTGCCTCATGATTTTGACAAGAGAGCCAAGTGGGTCAATACTTCACACTTCTATAAACTATTGGTTGAGCCACTAGATATTGCTGAATATTATGGGAAGGGGGTGCATAGAACCAAGGGGCATTACATGCAGCATGGTAGAGACAGAAGGTATAAGATTTTTGATAGGTGGTGGAAGGATAGAACAATAACTATTGGAAGTGAAGAAAACAAGGAGAGGAGCAAGTTTGCAAGTTTAACCCAAGATTCATGCTTTTGGGCTAGGGTGGAAGAAGCAAGGGACTGGTTGAACTGTGTTAGAAGTGAGAGAGACACAAACACGTTGGCTCTATTATGGGATAAAATTGAAAACTTTGAGAAGTATGCCATAAATTTAATTGAAAATAAGGAAGTGTCAATTGATGTTCTCTTTAAGAATTCAAGTTATAGTATATGGGTGGAGGATTTAAGAGAACTGAAACAAATGAAGGCAACGATGCAAAGGTTTCCTCGTCAGTTTACCGGTTTTCTAGATGGGGAAGTAGTTCCTTAGTACATAATTTGGAACCAATAAGCTAACTCAATGTAAGCGTACTATGTATAAGAAATTATTCCTTATGCAAAATAACTCGTTTTGCTTGAGTAATGACCTTTTGTCATATTAGATTTTCACTTTAAAGTATAATTTAACAGATAAAAATAAGTTATCTTATAACTATTAGATTATAAGAAAATATAAAATAATAATGTGAAATTACTTTTGAAATAACTTATTTCTCGTCTTCATTAAAATATTAATGACAATCACATGATAAATATTATATTCTATTATTAGTAACACAAAACGTATATAGAGAGCAGGATCCTCAATTCAATTTCAAATTCAGAATCAAAGTTTGATGGAGAATTGATTTATGAAGAGGCAAAAGGTACCAACATTGATTGTGATATTCTTGCTCTCAAGATCAGAATTCATTGTTTGAGAGATTAAGTGAATAAAGGGAAGATTGAGTTCGTCTACTGCAAGCAAGATAGAAGAACAAGTGGTTCGTATTTTAACCAAGGTGATAGTTGTTGTATTTTTTTGATATTTTAAAAGATTAAATTTTTTATTTAATTAAATATAAAATAATCTTTCAATTAACTTAAAAAAAAAATTAACTAGGTTTTGCTAATTTATTCTTATGATATTTTAGATTTAGTCTGATTAACTTTTAAATTAAATTTCATTTTATCTTTTATCTAAGTTTCAAGTTATTATAGAACTACTATTTTTTTATTATAAATAATAACATTTCGAAAAGGATATGTGATGTGTTCTCTCACGTATCTTTCTTCTTATTCCTATCTCCATGAGTTTTTGGATGATGTTTTTACTAAAATTTTGTTTTCTTGTCCCAATTATTATTGGAAAGAACTTGTTATATTTTTGGAAACTTGCGTATTTTGCAGATAAGTCCCTAAGAATAGTGTGATTATCATACGTTTCTGATTATCTCTTTTATGTTAATTTGTGTTTTACGTAGATGAAAAATGGATTGTAATTTCCAATTTATTGAGATTGATGATCATAAATAACTATATAAACGATAGGTTTATATTAAATAGAGAAAAATTGGGCATTGTCACCTAGGGGTGAGCATGGTTCGGCCTAGCCCGAAGTTGATTAGGATGGGTTTGGATTTGAAATCAAATTTGATGTATTTTGAGAATAAGTTTAAGTTATATTTCGAGTCATCCCAACCTAACTTAGTATCTATATTTTCTTAAAAAAATATATATTTTTTAATAATTATGTATTAATAATAATTTTTTTTCATTTTGTATACATAATATTATACTTATAATAATATTATTTATCTAAAATATATATTATAAAATATAATTGATATATACTTATTTTATTTTACAATTTAACTATATATATATATATATATATATATATATATATATATATATATATATATATATTAAAATTTGATAGTTACGAGTTTGAATAAATAACTTGCAAAATTTTAGGCTGGGTTGTGACCTACCTAATTCAGGCCATTTTGACTCATTTTCATCTAAAAATCTAAATTAAGGAGGTGTATTGAGATTTGATAATATAATTCAGTAGTAGGATATAGCATTAACAATATAAGTACACGTGTAAGCCAAGTGTTGATGTGAAGTGCAGTGAGAATATGTTTCTCTTTTCTTATGTGTGATATTTTGAGGGTGAGTGAGAACTTCAATAGACTATAGCTTCAACAAATTTGGTATCAAGAGCTGCCACTGATCCATGGCCAATTCAAGTGGGAATATTCCGACCACCTTTCCTTTCTTTGATGTAAATAATTGTTGTGATTCAGATAATAGCATAAGAACACACAACTAAAATAAAAGATGAGAAAAACACACTACCCAGTGGCAAAGAATGTAATTTACTAATAAAGTAATTACAACAAAAAAACAAGGAAACAATTTGGAATTTTCTCCCACAATTGGGACACTCTTTGTTATTTTTTCTCTCGGTGGTGTGTATTTCCTATCGCCTACGCCCCTTATATAAGGGAAGGAAACCGCGTAACGGAAGAGGAATTAAAAGAAAAAAAAAACTAGTTTTATGGACAAAAAAACGGTGGCGTTTTATTGACAATAAAAAACGGTGGTCGTTTTTATTGACAATAAAAAGCGATTGTCGTTTTTATTGACAATAAAAACGGTGGCCGTTTTTATTGGCTTTTCAACAATCTCCCACTTGAAGATTTTGATTAGATTAATCAAATCTTCACACCTTTATTCTTTATCCTTTGCCATACATGTAGCTTTACTTTTCCGATAGGCCACAAAAGAGGATCGACTCCATGCGAACTTGTCAACGCTTAACCTGGGCTTTGTCATAACATCTGCTAGGTTCTCATCGGTGTGAATCTTTTTGATATCCACACTTCCTTCTTCCACCACTTCTCGAACAAAGTGATATCTTTATGGCTATGTCTTTGTCCGGAATGAAAAGCCTGATTCCTCAGAATGCCAGAAGCGTTTCTGATTGTCACAATACACAACAATTTGTTGCTGCTTGTGCCCGAGTTCCTCCATTACCTTTTTAATCCAAATAGCTTCCTTACATGCACGGGTGGTCGCCATATGTACTAAACACGTAGTAGACAGAGCTATAACATCCTGTAACTTGGATAACCAACTTCGCCCCTCCCGCAATTGTAAATACATAGCCGTAGTAGATTTTCTTTTATCCACATCACCGCAAAATCTGAATCGACATAACCTCCGACAAGTAGTTCCGATCCTCCGTAACATAAAGCAACACCGAGGTCCCTTTGATATATCTAAGGATCCTCTTAATAGCATTCCAATGTTCTCCACTGGATTTCCCATGAATTTACTAACCACTCCCACCTTCTTGTGCAAAGTCCTGGTCTTGTACAAATCATGGCATACATAAGGCTTCCCACCACCGATGCATATGGTTTCGAGACATCTCCATCCTCTCTTCTTCACTGCTGCTAGGGCTCATCTTGGAGGATAACTTGAAGTTAGTAGGAAGAGGGTAAAAATTGGCTTACAATCTTGCATGTTGAAGCGCCGCAAGATTTTCAGTAAGTAATTCTTCCGAGAAAGCCAAACCTTCCTATCTTTTTCTGTCTCGGTGAATTTGCATCCCTAAAATCTTGTTTCACGGTCCCAAATCCTTCATATCAAATTCCTTAGCCAATTGTGCCTTTAATTCTTGGATTTGATCTTTGTTGGGCCTACCACCAACATGTCATCCACATACAATAGCAGAATAACAAAATCAGTATTACCAAACCTATTGTAATAAGTACAATGGTCCGAGCTCAGTCTATTGTAACCAAGGCTAATAATAAAGGAATCAAATCTCTTGTACCAACACTGGCGCCTGCTTTAGACCGTACAGAGATTTGGTCAACTTGCAAACCAAGTTTTCTTGTGTTTTAAAGCCTTCCGGTTGGAGCATATAAATTTCCTCTTCAAGTTCTCCATGAAGAAAAGCAGTCTTTACATCTAATTGCTCAAGATGTAAATCAAATACAGCACACATAGCTAGAACAATTCTGATTGTCGTCATCGACAACCGGTGAGAATATCTCATTGAAGTCAATACCTTCTTTTTGAGCATATCCCTTTAGTACCAATCTAGCACGATATCTTTCCACTTGATCATTGCCATCTCGCTTGATCTTATAGACCCATTTACAGCCGATGGCTTTCCGACCCTTTGGAAGTTCCACAAGATTCCATGTCTTGTTCCCTGTGAAGAGCCTCAATTTCTTCCTGCATTGCAGTCATCCAAAGAGAAGCATCTGAACCACTCACAGCCTCTGAAAAGTTGAAGGTTCTCCTTCTTCATTTAGAAGACAATACGCATCATGACTAGTCATCACATATTTTGAATGCCAAGATGGTTTGCTCCTTTCTCGTGTTGATCGTCGAATTCTCCATTGCCAACCTCATTTGGCTCCCTGTTCTTCATGCTGCCCTTCTAACTCAGAGGAAACTTTGAAGTCTTCTTCTCAATTGGCATCTGTAACCTTGTCCTCTATCAAGCTGTTATTTGTCTGCTCATTTTGCAGTTCATTTTCTCGCAAAGACTACATTCCTCGCTAACAATAACCTTGTGGGCGGTGGGATCCCAAGCGATACCCCTTCACATTGTCAGCATAGCCCAAGAAGATACATTTCCTGGATTTTGGATCCAGCTTTGTTCTTTCTTGTGAGTTGTACATTACGTACACATGACAGCCAAAACCCGTAAGGATGAATAATCAGCCGGTTTACCATTCCACACCTCCATTGGTGTACTCAAACCAATTGCTGTTGATGGAGATCGATTTATTACATAACAGGCAGTTTTTACTGCTTCTGCCCAGAAAGACTTGGCCACTCCTGCTGTTTGCAACATAGCTCTTGTTCTTTCCAGGAGAGTTCTATTCATCCGCTCTGCTACACCATTCTATTTGAGGTGTATGTGGGACAGAAAAATTGTCGACAATACCCTCTTGCTTTGAGAATGCTAAAAATTCTCCATCTACATATTCTCCTCCGTTATCTGTCCTCAAGCACTTAATTTTCCTCCCAGTCTCAAGTTCTACTTGTGCTTTGAATTCCTTGAACTGAGAAAATACACTTGACTTCGTTTTGATAGGGTACACCCACAATCTCCTGAGTAATCATCGATAAACGATACAAAATATTTTGCTCCTCCTAGGGATAATACCGGTGATTCCCACACATCTGAATGAATCAAGTCTAATTTGTGTTTACTCCTGGTAGTCGTCTTAGCAAACTTCAATTTGTGTTGCTTACTTATCACACAGTGTTCACAGAAGGGTAAACTTACTTCTTTAAGCCGGGTAAGAAATTACGTTCGCAAGAATTTTCAGACCACGTTCGACATATGACCAAGTCTGCAATGCCACATAAATGTCACATCTTCCCGACTTGGTGCTGCAACTGATGCATTCGCTTCTTGCAACGTATCTCCAGCCAGCATATACAAATTTGCCAAGATCTTCTTAGCCTTCATGACTACCAAGTTCCCCTCACCACCTTTTAAGATTTCATCTTCAACATGGATCTTACATCCGAGATCATCTAATTGCCCTATGGACAGTAGATTCTTCTTCAAGTCCTTCACATGTCGTACCCCTTGAATTGTGCGAACAGTACCATCATACATTTTTATTTTGACAGTACCTACTCCAGCAATCTCCAAGGCATGGTTGTTTCCCATGAACACGGATCCACCTGAGATAGGCTCATAAGTGTGAAACCAATCTCGATGCGGAGTCATGTGCCAAG
This sequence comes from Mucuna pruriens, assembly GCA_025330945.1. Classification (NCBI taxonomy): domain Eukaryota; kingdom Viridiplantae; phylum Streptophyta; class Magnoliopsida; order Fabales; family Fabaceae; genus Mucuna; species Mucuna pruriens. Next base: position 4,942,697 of record JAENHJ010000424.1, read on the forward strand.
TTGCACCTGAATCCACTATCCATTTATCATGAAACTCCCTTTTACTGTTAGGACTCATTCTTGTATCACTCACAGAATGTCTCCATCTTCTAAGGTATTTGCAACATTACCTTGTGAAGATGATTCTTGAGTTCTTTTGTTCATTCTTCCTCTTCCAACACTCTTTCTTCGTGTGCCCTTTCTTGCCACAATAGTAGCATTTGAAATTCTTCTTGCTTGAGAGAGTTTGACCTATAATGATTTTGACTCCGCTTGAGCCACGTTCCGTTGATCTTCCTCTCATCATTGTTAAAGCTTCTGCTTGTTTGGAACTTTCCACTTTGCTCATCCTTCCGGATTATTCTTTAAGAATAGCTCCAAAGAACGTCCTCAAAGTGTAAGTTCCCATCAATATTATTATTTGTAATATTGATGATGAGTTGATCATACGAAGTCAGGTAAACTCTGAAGTAGAAGCTCCGCACGTTCATTTTCAACTATATTGAAATCTGCTGCTGATAATTGGGCAAACAAGGTGTTCAATCGGTTGATGTGGTCCGTCACCGATATGGACTCACTCATCCGAAGAGTATAGAGTTTTCTCTTCAAGAATATTCTTGTGTGAAGTGATTTTACCTCATATAGTTTGATGAGGGTATCCCAAATCTCCTTCATTTGTATTCTTTTCGCCACTTTGGATAGAATGAATCCGCCATTGCTAAGTGCAAATTTGCAATAAAGCATTGTCATTGATTTCTTTCCACCGCTGGTCCGTGTGAGAGCGGTTCTTCCTTCAATTGCCTCTATGCAATTGTCTTTCCTCAGAATGGCCTTCATCTTTAATTTCCACAATGAGAAATTACTCCCATTGAACTTCTCTATCTCATATTTCGTTGTCATGGTTTTAAACCGACTTATGCTACCTTCACTTATGAATAGTATTGCCCTCTTTGGAACGACAACGGTAGGCCGTGAACAAGTTCACACTACCACACTCCAAAGAAGAATAACTCTTTTCCGATGTGGAAGATCGGATTAACGCAACCACAGAGCATACTAAGAATTTTCTCCAACACTATTCTAGTGACTATCGCAATGGAGCACAACCCGACCGGCTCGATACCACTGTGTTGTGATTCGGATAATAGCATAAGAACACACAACTAAAATAAAAGATGAGAAAAACACACTACCCAGTGGCAAAGAATGTAATTTACTAATAAAGTAATTACAACAAAAGAACAAGGAAACAATTTGGGAATTTTCTCCCACACCGCTTTGGGACACTCTTTGTTATTTTTCTCTCGGTGGTGTGTATTTTCTATCGCTCACGCTCCCTTATATAAGGGAAGGAAACCGCGTAACGGAAGAGGAATTAAAAAAAAAAAATTTATTTTTATGGACAATAAAAACGGTGGCCGTTTTATGGACAATAAAAACGGTGGCCGTTTTATTGACAATAAAAACGGTGGCCGTTTTTATTGGCTTTTCAACAATAATATTATGATAAGTGGTGCATTTAAATGAAGGTGGTGTTTGACTATCAAGAAGTGCTTGAGGTGGTCAAGAATGTGGTTACAAAATTGGGATAGAACCCAACTTCTGCAAAGAGGGGTGCATACAAAGAATCCAAGAAGTAATTGGTTCCGGCTCTATCATAATATGAGGACGAATTCATTGTTGCAGTAGCATGCGCATGTCAAGTTTTGTGGCTTCAAACATTACTAGATCAAAATGCTTTTAGAGGTAAAGCAACCTATGGTGTTTGTAGTAGACAATGTTTTAGCAATAAACTTGGCAAGGAATTCAGTTGCTATGGAAATAGCAGACATGTAGATATCAAATATCATTATTCGAGAGATAAAGTGAATAAAGGGAAGATTGAGCTGGTGTACTGTGAGAAAGAAGAAGAAGTAATTGATATTCTAATCAAATCATTGAAGGGTGATGATATGTTTATGTTAGAGATTAGGTATTGTATTATATGAAAATCTGAATTAAGAGAGTACGAATATTAATTTAGATTTTAATATTAGTTAGGTGTAACTGTCATAACTATTTAGTCAGTTAACACCTAATTAGCACTAGAAATACATGTTTAACCCAAGTGCTCATGTGAAGTGCGGTGAAAATATATTTCTCTTTTCTGATGTGTGTGTGATATTGTTAGTGAATGACAGCTTCAACATACTATAGTTTCACCAAATTTAAAATAAACCTCTATTTTGATAAGAACTTATTAAATAAATTTTCAATATAAACTGTTACATCTACATGTTTAGAGTTAGAAAAACTTACTTTTTACAATAAAGTAAATCAAAGACGGGTGTTGTGTGTTTAAGCTTAAAGAGATATATTGTGAGTATTTAGAAACAGATAAAAATATGATATTTTACGTAAAATAAATGCTACCAATGGTTGTTTTTATATATATTTTTTCCAATTATTTTCAAACACACTAAAAATATAAGAGTTAACGGTGCTTCGGAGAGCCACCAGTGCTTAAGGAATATCTTCAAAGTTGAAAGCATGCAAAAGATGAGAAAAGAATAATTTACGGAAGTTGTTAAATCCTAATGGAAGGGAAGGTTGGTGGGGAAGTGGGTTAGTGCAATGTGAACAAGCCATTTGAAGATGAGAAATACTATCACGCTCTTTGACACTCTTTTGGACGTATACACCTTTTTTATTAAGCGAAATTCACGAGTTTTACCAAACACGTGGGTTGTATTCTTAAACTAGTAAAATTTACATTAACTTTAATAAATAATAAAATATGTTTATAAGAGAATGTTAAAGAATATGTTTCTAAAATTCCTTTTTGAACCATAATTTGCATGTATAAAGTCCCCATTCCAATTTTGAACCACGTTGTTTCCAATGTTTTGTTTGTGACGTAAATCTCGTCTTTTATAGATGGAGGTCTACACAGCTTCATAAAACTTGAAGCTCATTTGCCACTCCGATATATGATTTTCATGTTTCCCATTCAAATAAAATTATGGATGGAGAAGCTGAATTTATCAATACTGCCATCAAGCTTCCAATCCAAACTCTCCCACATATAGCAATTTTTATAAGCTCCTGGATAAACAAAACAGAGAAATTAGTGTAAAAAATGGCTTGTTTGCACATGAAAGAGGAGATGGCCAAGTTTTCTAGTTTTATCTATGACAAGAGTATATGTCATTTGCCCTTAAGTTTATTCTAGATTTCATTTGGGATTCAAAACTATATATAATATATGTTTTATTTTGGTTCAACATTTGAATTTCACTTAATTTGACCTGGACTATATTGTACATGAGCAACGTAGAGCAGATTAACACAAGTGGTTAAAAACCTAGAATTAATATTTTTTTTTTTTGTGAATGTGAGTTTGATTTTCTTTTACATACTCAAATCTTATTTAGCCGACAACTTTTATTAGAAACTTTTTGTACCCAAGGACAAGTTGAGTATAGGTGCAACTAGGTAACTTTTGTTTGGTAGTACATATGATGTCTTCTCCTTTTACCACTTTTAATAGTAGAAAAGACTTGTGTAAATTAATATCAACATAAATGAATTAACATTTACTCCCTCTATTTCATATTAATTACACTTATAGCATTCAATCTTTTGTTTATATTGATTGATGTTTTAAATTTTTAACGAAATATTTAAAATTTTATTTATTTCCCTAATAAATACGATTGTCTTATAATACTTAATAATAGAAATTTAAAAAAAAATAAAAATATTTTAGGAAAATTAACTCCTAATAAATATTATTGTCTTAAAATAAATTTTATTTTAATCTGTAAAAAAAAACACTTACACGTCAATCAATATAAAATGGAGGAAGTAATGTGTTTTATACAAAATCTAATCTATTGATCCGTAAAGATTAAGTTATTAACTTAACCTTTTTAATTATTTTTTTTAAAAAGGTGCTTAGGACTAATTCGGTAGGTTAGATCTAAAGCGAAAATATTCTGAAATCAAAATGAAAATGAAAATAAAATTAATAGATAAAAAAGAATTTTTATTAGTAGGGTTATCAAGTTTAACTAATAAGGTCTTTCTTTTTTATTTTTAATAACTTAAATTATAATTTTGATTATTTTTTTTATGCTAAAAATTAATTTTAGTCATTTGTCTTTTAAAAATTTTATTTTAGTCTATCAGTTCTCAAATTTAAATCAATGTTATCCTTAACAAAATAATTATTTTTTTAACTTGATTTTGAATTATTTTTTACTAATTTAAAATGTGAAACGTGTTTTATTAAATTCATTTACATAAAAAATATATAAATAAATTAATATTATAAAAAAATATAAATAAGATAAAAATTGTGTAAAAAGTGAATTTCATATATAATTGGAAAACTAAAAAATTTCTTATCATATTATATTTTAGATGATTGTAGAACTTATTTTATACACTATTTTTATCATATTTATAATTTTTTATTTAAACGTTAATTGAGTTTTATAGTTTTCATATAAATAAATATAATAGGATAAATTTTCCGTATTGAATCGATCAAAAAATAATTCAAAATCACGTCTAAAAATTGAAAATAGTTTTTTATGAATAACATTGACTCAAATTTAGGAATTAGAGAACTGAAATAAAATTTAAAAAATAAAAGATAAAATAATTTTTTATCATAAAATAAAGAAACAAAATTATAATTTAATATTTTTAATAATAATAACGATGAAGTTTGAAATTATAGACTACTTCATTCCAAGGATACGAGAGTGGTTACTATAATAGTTTTTTTTATTTTATTTTATTGAACTTCAATATGTGTATATTATAAAAGGAACCATCACGTTTTATATATATATATATATATATATAAAAGTTTAAGTAAAACTTATAAAACTTATTAATAATGAATATTGTCTTTTAATAGATAGGGAAAAGAGATAAGAATTTTAAAATTGAAGAAATTATAAAAATATATTATATGAATTAAAACACATATTTTGTTTTATTAATATGGTACGATAAAATTCAAATTTTAAAAAACAAATTAAAATTAAAATTGATTAAAATTATAATAATTTTAAAGCTTAAATATATTCTGTCTTAATAAATATTTTTTTCTTATTTTTAGTACTTGAATTTTTTTTATTTTAATTCTTACCATATTCATCATCATTTATTTTGATCCTTAGCATGACAGTAGGGATTAAAAACATAAACCTTTGTATTTTACAAAGATATAATGACATGAACTAGAAGTAAATATCTTACATAAATTAAAAACACAAATATCTATATTTTGTAGGAACATAAAAAATGGTTATATATAGAGAAGTAAAACATGATATTGATGACAATAGGTTCACTATGATAACCAAAATAGGTTACGAGGAACATTATAATAATTGAAAATAAAAAAAAATAAAAACAATTCAAAATTTCTAAAATTTTAAAATTTAGTGATTGATTGTATACAATTTTTTCACTGATAGCACAAGTTTATTAAACTCTAAATTTATATATATATATATACATCGTAACAAAGATGCAGTGATAATATTAAATATTTTATTTTTTACTAAAAAAATTTACTTTTATTTTTTTAACCATTATCCATGATTAGTAAAACTGATAAAAGAAAATACTTTCTACTTTTGATTGTATCTACATTTCTCTTTTTCTAAATGTATCGTGATAATACTGCGGTATCCCAAGGAACTTAGTTAACATAAAAGTTGAAATGAGAATACTCCATAATACTTGAGTGATAATATATATTCAAAGTATAATTTCATTTTAATGCACTCAAAACGAAAATGAAGTATAAAATTCAGGATAGAAGTTTTACTTTTTCTCCCTGGTCATGTCAACTGCGTATCTCTGTACCATGTTAACTAAATTCTATTAATATTTTTAACAATGTGATGGTTGGGACAAATTTAAGAGGTTCTTTCAGAAAGATAAAGGAACAAATTTAAGAATGAAAACAAACCAAATGTTTTTGTGGTACAAAAATTAAAGCTAGAGATAAGTAAGGGGGGAAAAATATATGCATGTGATTATGTGATATGATGTTCATTATATGTACTGTATGGTGCACAAGGGCAAGTATCATGTAATTTATATCATATGTAAATCAAAACTTTATATAAGGAAGGATCTTCGATGTATAGTTTCTATTATTTGTGTAACAAGCAACCGAGTATATATCTGAAGAAATCCAGAAGTTAATACTTTTTTATTTATTTATGAGATAAGTGTGAAGTACCCCACCAATAATGACTAATTTTTATTGAAAATTATAAGTACACCAAATGGTAAGTATTCTCCTCCCAACATGATTTTTTTATACCCTAGACCAAATTAGAGAAGCTAATACTTTACTACAAAAAATAGTTTAATACTTTATAAGGCACATACTATGACCTTTTTTGAATAACCTTCTCTATAAATACTAATAGGAGAAAAAAATAAAATAAGTTTCTCCATAAATTAAAATTAGTTTATGCATAAGCTAACTTGTAGAAGTTCTCTCATATTAATTTTTCAAAAAACTGAATTTTAACTTGTGTATAAACTACTTTTAACTTATAAAGAAATTTATTTCATTTTTTCTTCCTATTTTCTTTTCTATAAATGCTTATAGAAAAGTTTACTCAAACATATCTTATCTCCATCTTTGATCTTAAAAAGGCAGTAACATGAAACCACCAGCAAGAAGTGTGTCAACCAAAAGCAATGCAACTCCAGCAACAAACAACAGCCGCCAAGAAGTTTAAGGTCCTCTTGTAAACTGTTATAATAATGGAAATAGGGCTAAAACCATGTAGTTCCCAAACCAAAAATATACTAGTGTTGTCTTTACCTGTCAAAAGAAACATTCAATCCTGGCTTATAATTCTCCCCATGGCAAGTAACTAGCAATTAATAATCAATCTTCCACAGATATTAATAACATACATTTCAAATCTGCTACCATTATATATTTCACAGACAAAGAAAAGCAATGCAACAGGCAATTTTATAAATAAAAAAAGCGTATAAAGTAATCATATCATATCTAAATTAAGTTACAATATTTCATAACACTAATCGACAGAATAGTTCATTGGTTGCAGAGCATGCTAGCAGATATAAGATATATCCTTCTTTCATATCCAGATATTTAAACAAATTTCCATCTCTTGTAATTTTCAGTATTCTGTTGATCTTTGTACTACTAAATGTGAATTTACCTACTTTGTGAAGATCATTGTCAATATGCTGATAGTTGCTTTGCAATTTACCTACTATGCAATAACACGCTATTAATTAATGTAACATCTACAATAGCAAAAAAGGAAAAAGTGGTCTACTTAAAATGCCTCCAAATCCGATAAGCAGGATATTTTTATATGCCTATAAAGAATTGAGGTGAGAAGTCTAAGAAAACCATACAAGTTTTTTCTGCACAAAATAATTTGTTTCTAGAAGATCATAAGAATTTGCATTTCTCTGTATGCTAACCATAAGTCCATAAGAAAGGTTTCAGCAACTAATTTTATCGAAGTTGCCAAATTGAATAGTGACACTTAATAGAGACAAAAGTACAGTGATTTTTTGTTAGTCCGTCAAATAACAGGAATTGTTTGTCACCGATCCATACATCATTGTAACTAAAACTTACGTGCAAAATACTTCATCACAGTAAGATACATTACTGCTATACCAAAATTGTTGTGCAATCATAAAAAAAACAGTTGTGATATGATTGATATCTATTAAACAACCTGAACAATAAAAATCTCTATCACTTAGTTATAGCAGTTCATGAAGCAAGGAAGACATGGCATGATTGAGGATAAATTTTGAAATATAAAAGAAGTAGTTAAGTCAAACCTTGGTGAAGGCGAGCAGCCGGAAGTGCCAGGAAAGGCTGTAAACACATTTGAGTAGGACTTAGTCAAATATGAAAAATTGTTGATGGGAGGCAGAGAAGGTACTCTTTCTCCTTTCTTCAAAAGTTCTTGCAAGTCAAGTCTTTGCAAAGTCAAGACAACCCTAGTGTCCTTCCAAACGAAGACAAGGATGCCATTTTGAAATTCAAAGAGGGAACCGGGCTTCGATCCAGGGTATCTGAACCCATAACCACTTGAAATACCCTCTCCTGTAAACGCATGTTTGATATCCACCGACAAGGAGTCTTCATTGGTGTCCCAGGGAAAGGGTTCAGATGAAGGCTCATTGATATCCACTACAAACATTGCTGAACCATTAGGATGCAAGCCATAGCGAGTGCCTTCCAATACTTTTGTTGCAATAAGAAGCTGTTGTTCCTTGGACTCCTCATAAGAGAGCAGAAGAAAGAATAGAGCCTTTCCAGGCTTGTCTTCTGAAGGTTTTCCAGGAGGCCAACCAAAAGTTCCTCCCCACAAACCGGCGTAAACCTGATCTGCTCTGGGAGCTTGCAAGGGTACCTTGTAAAGTGCATACCAATTCTCAGGCATATTTGGCCATGCTCGATAAGAAGATAATTTTACAGTTGAGGCCTTTAATGTTAGCCCTATTGCATCACTTGATCTAAGAAAGTCTTCAAGCCGCGCATGGTTTGTCTCACGTTTTGGAGTAAGCTTCTTGAAAATTGCATGACTCTCATTAATTGAACTAGATTTTCCAAGGATCTGCTTAAAGCTACCCCAGACATATCTACCAAGACTTTTTTTCTTGGTGCATTGTCTGTGACCATTCTCCTTGTTCAGAAGAACAGAGAAAGCCTTTGACTGGTTACAACTCTTTCTCATGTCATCCAGCTGCAATTGCATTGGATCAACTGCCCCTTGAGAATTTTCCTCATTGTCAATCTGACCACTACCAAGGTTGTTTATTGGACAAAAGATTGCTCTTCTTTCCTTCAAAAGCACCAAATCTTTCTGAAAGTTGTCACAACCATCTCTTAACCTAGGAAACAACGGTCCAGCTGCCATACTAGGAACATCTTGTCGAACTAGGCCAATAGTGACCTCAAGCAACCGTCTTCTATCACTAAAAGTCAACTTGCTGAAGGGAACCATTGCCTCATCATTCCCACCCACCCTTTGTAACCTAGAAAGCTCATTGTTTGATCTACAAACATTTCCTGATTTCGTCACACCCGAATCATACAAGCTCATACTCTGCAACAAATTACTGGCATAATCTTGTTCCCTAGGTTCAACCTCAAGCAATAGCACGTTGCACGATTCATCTATATACTTGACCGAACCGTGATAAACATAGTCTATTCCCTCTTCCCTTCCATGGAGTAAAAAAGTAGTTGAACCATCAAAATCACCAATAACCTCAAACACGGATGACCATAGAATAGGACCATCTTGCATCCCCAATGGACCAAGCTCCTGAGGAATTATCCGGCACCCGACAACCGAAACAAAACCAGGCATGACATAGACAAGATTACCAACCTCAGGGTTCTGATGAACCCATATCCCAAGCAATGGTTTAACACTCAAAAGGAAGCGGCAAAGTGCCTTGTAAGATGACACGCCCTCCCTCCACTCAACAAGGTCCTGGTGGGGCACCACCCCCACCATGTCACATTGAGTGAACCACACTTTTTCACTGGATGAAAGAGCATAGAGACTCTTGCAGCAGAGACTGAGATTGCACACATCTCTGGGCAAGAGGAACCGTGACACAGTGCCAAACACATCATCAGGTAGACACAGAAACAAGCATAGATCGAAGGGATCAGGGGACAACATAATGGACCCTATTCAACCCAACATAAGTGTCAGTGTGCGGTACCCATAAAATTGCACACATAAATTATGAATCACCCCCCAATGAAGAATTGAACTTTAACTGTAAGTGTGCGGTACCCACCAAATTGCACACATATAAATTGTGAATCACCCCCAAGTAAACTTCAATTATTGAGTCTAAGTCTAACAAATATTAAATGACAGAAACACATACCCACCTGAAAAGAATTGGGTTGTTACGATGTGCAAAATTCTCTTAGTTGTGAAACGCGTTTGTAGTGAAAAAGAAAACCAAGAATTCCAAGGGGAGGGTGTGTGAGAAAGCAACACATGAGCGAGCTAAATTCATAGGAAAGAAAGTGGTTAAGAGGTAAGTCAAGTCCACCACTTTGCATAACACTGCTTCCCTCTGTCACCTTGTGCCATCAATGTTGAAGAGAACAGGAATAGGGTGTTGCGTCAAGTCAACCAATTAACTTTTGAATATTTTTTTAAGAATAAATCATCTATTTTATTCTTAAAATAATACTGTTTTCTAAATGATCTGAACAAAAAAAATCATACAAATAAACTCTTAAGTATTAGAAATCATTAAAATTTCTATATATTAAAAAATTAAATCAGTCTCTAATGATAATAAAATAAATTAATTATTAATTAATTTAGACATTCAATATTTGTCGAATTTTATGTATAATTTCATTATTTTAAAGATTTAGGACAAGATAATATTTTAAGACTAAATTGGTAATTTTTTTTTATGTTCTCTTTCTTTTCCGTTCTTTTTATACTTATTTCTATTTTTTTATCACATCTTGTATTTTTTCATCTTTAGTTATTAGTTATTCGTTGCCAATCAGGCCATCATCTTCCGTGTCTGTCAGTTATTTTTAAAATTCACATAAAAGAAAAATTAAAAATATCAAATTATATTAAAAAATCATAATTAATTCGAATAAACTTTAAAAAAAGTTACAAATATCTAAAATAATAAAACTATAAATGTAATTCATTTTTTAAAAAATAAAAATTATTTGAACAAAGGAGTTTATGACACACTTTAAATTTATAAAAATAGCTTATGACTATAAGTTCTTTTAATTTATTCTAATAAATTTGATAATCAAATTTATGGCATAAATCTCCATAGATTAAAAACTTATTCAATAAACACTTAGTTTAGAAAAAGTAAATAACTTAATAATAAAAAATAATAATTTTGCATGATCATCTAAGCATAAATTATTAGATATAATTTTTTATTTTTAGAATAATTATTTTAAGGTCATTATTAATAACGACATGTAATTGGATGAAAATATATACAATAACTTTGACAAAGTATATGTATATAAATGTTAAATTCTTTAAACTATACACGAAAACGCATAAATAACGTTTATTATTTTCTTTCCTATTTCAGCACATTTCACCCTTTTCTTCGATCAACCTAAAATTAAAAACGAAAACAACGAAACAGAAAACTATCTAAATCAACTAATAGATCTGTAGTCACCTTACCAAATATGTTTGGTAGTATTGATTCCTTTAGAAACTATCATTTCTATTTTTCTTTTCTTTTTTTTCATACCAATGTGGAAGGCACCAAGCATAACTGAAACTTCAATGTGTAGGTTCGTACAAAACAATTTTCTTTAGAGCAAACAACCACAGGGTATAATAGTTATGTTTTCTATGGAGAAGCTATACATTTAACACTCGTTGAAATTCAGAAGTAAAATCATCGAAATCAACTACATTTCTTTCTTCCCTCTTCAGTTCAGCGAGCTCTAAATTCAGCCCCGCAAGCCGTTTCTTTAGTTTCTCGCCCTTGTCAGGTAATTTAGAAATCATCGCCTGAAAGGTTTAAACGAATTTCAGTATTAAGAATGCCACACCACTATACTATTTTATGGTTGGTTCTTCAAATGAGTATTTTGGGCAATTAACCAATTCCCACAATGATTTAATCCTATAAACTACCTAAGAAGTCACCTGTCACTTGCCTATGAAGAATATTCACTGGATTAAATATATTTTAAATTGCTGTAAATATAGTTGTATCTAATTTTACTCCTTGCAAAAGAAAATTGTTACTTTTAGATTGTGATATTCTTTTTTAGTTTTAATTATTAAATTTAGTCTAATGCTTACCTGACAAACAAAATATACAAATAAAGATAATAAAAAATAATTTAGATTAAAATAAATAATTAAAGTGTAATTCGATTAAGTAATATATTGATTATTTTATATAAATAAAATAAGATAATTATATATAATTTACTTCTATAATTTATTTTTAACATAGTTTTATTAATTTTAATATTGTTCTTACTTTTTTATTAATTTACTTTTAAAGTTATATTTTACTTTACTTATATGCTTACAATTTATTTTAAATATATTATTTTTTATATTATTTTATATTTTGATGTATTAATTTTGACTAATTATAATATAATTTATTTTTTCAATAAATTACAAACAATGATTTTGTCTGTAAAGTTAAAAATAAATTATATTACAATTAGTTAAAATTAATGAATTAAAATACAAAAAGTAATGCATTAAAAGTAAATTATAAGTATATAAGTAAAATATATTGTTTAAAAAGTCCCAATGTTAAGAGCAAATTGAAAAAGAAGAATATTAAAAATAAATTATGTAATTATCTTGTTTATATAAAATAATAAAAATATTACTTAATTGAATTACATATCTAAAATAATCTAATTATTATAATTTAAAATATTTTTTATTATTTTGATTAATATTCTTTATTTTGTTTTTTATTATCAGTACAAAACTAACAGGAATTAATGATAAAACTAAGAAAAAGTAAGAAACTTAAAATTAACGAAGATAGACAAATACATATTTTATATGAACTTAAAATATATTTAAAGTCTTATTTATTTATAAATCAAAATTACATATAACTAGAACTGACAATAGATAATAAACTTAATAAATACCTACAAAAATTACACATAACAAATAGGATAATTACTCATTTAATGGATATAAGGTCAAGTACAAGTATAGATCCCAGTATCATAGTACTCAACTCTACCAATAATAATAATAATAATAATAATAATAATAATAATAATAATAATAATAATAGTTTCTTATTGTAAAACCAAAAAAGTATATCATATTTTTCTTATTTCTTTATTTTCTTTTTTTTCTATTTATTGTGTAACTATCACAATATAAAAGTATGAATTCCTAATTCCAATGTATATCCATTTCGAAAAACACTTACAATTGTTCTTGAATTTTGTAGATACATATTCTTCATTATCGATACAAAATAATTCTCAAATTTGTATAGAATATTCTTTCTTATTTTTTATTTATTTAAAGTTTTATTTTTCATCTAAAATTAATATATATATTAAAAAAACTGAAATTAATTCTATATTTCATATGTATTTATGATGGTAGATATAAAATTAAGATTTTTTTAATTTGGTTTTTTATTTTATAATTATAACTAAATATTATAATATATTATTTTTTAACCGACTTTGAAGAGTAACAATTCAAAACTTAAAAGTTTATAAATTTATTATTGTAAAAATTTATTATATTTATAACATTTTATAATTAATGTTATATTTTATAAAAGATCTTTAAATAAGATTTTAAGATTTATAATATTTTATGATTATGATTGATATATTTTATAAAAAAAATTAAAATAAAATTTCAATTTAATTATCATATTTTTAATTAATATTTTTATTTATCAATTTCCATAGTTAACGAAAATACAAATACAAAGTATGAGTATGATTATTGAGGTCCCAAAATTAAAGTAACTATAGAGAAGGGATGAGTCCAAGTCGAGATTTTTTATTTTTTATGTACTTGATAAATGAATTGTCATCCATAAATGCAACACAGATGAGAGTGCAACGTAGCCAAAACATATTCACGTCAGACAAAACCTCGCCGATACAATAACTATGGCATGCCAAAGAATGAGAACTACAGATAATAATATTCAGATATGAAAGTAAAATGAGCCTGGAGAAAATCATACCGCATTTGAGAGCGTCCGGGAGATCCGGTTAATTTTATCCTTGATTTCTGACTCGGTCAATTTACCAGCACTGCTAGGAGAAGAACCTTTTTTGCTTGACGCAACATCCTTAGGTTTAAATGCAAACTCGGCTCTGATTTAAAACAAAAATGGAAAAAATCAAATCAAAACCAAAAGCATCCTTTAATTTCTAATAGTGTAATGATAGCATCATACCCATCAGCGATATGCTCATTTGAAGATGATCTTGAAGTTCCAATATATTTGGCCCCATGATTCCTGCAACCATTATATCTAATGGAGCTTTAGGTTTGATAAAGCAATCAATTGATAAAAATATAAAATAGTAATTATAAACTTCCAAACAATAAGCATATTTCTCATAAACTAGTAAAGCATATTCCAAACAATAAACTGTATGGAGAGCTTTTTCATATTTCAAATTCAATAGTTCAGCTTTCCGTTAGTGACATCAAACGTTCTACGAAAAATTTCAGTAATACAATTGATATAAAACACAAAGGAAACAAAAAACATATTATGTTACAACAAATTATTATTATTAATAGTTAACAATTATTTATGAGCGATACACCTAAACAGAGATGGGTGTACAGCCTTTCGAGTATGGAGTACGAGATTGGGCTGTAAAGACCCACAAAATTACGGACATGAGCCTAAAAATAAGTACATTTTTAATTATGGGCCTATGCGAGTTGATCCACATAACCCATGAGTTCACGGATCAACCCATTAACCTTAAAAAAAACAAAAAAAATAATCTGTAATGTTATTATTTTAGAGTGGAAAAAGTTAAAAAAAAATTTGGTTTAAATATTTTTGTTGTTGTTCAAAATTTGGGTTATTATTTTCATCTCTCAAAATTAAATTTTTTTTTATTAGTCTTTACATTTCAAAAATAGTTAGTTTTAGTTTCTCATCTTATTTGAAAAACAGACAACTCATTATTTGATACGTATATAGTCAAAAATCAAATAACATTTTTAATTTTAAAATTTTTTTTTCAATGATCTTTAATTTTCAACTATACCCACAATAAATAATGACTTATATGTTATTTGTCATATATGACAAGAGACTAAAACCAGTTATTTCTTAAAAGGTCCTAGAAAAATAAAATTAACCTAAATTTAAATAACCAAAAAAATTTAACAAACGAAAAATTTATAAAAAAAAAATTAACCATGCAGGCCGGCAGGCCGACCGACCTGTTTAACCCATAGTTGGCCTATGCAGGCCAACATGGACTCACCCATTTTTAACTGAGCCTATATGGGACAGTGTAGTGCAAGCGGATTGACCCACATGGCTGGCTTATATAAAGTATCAGCATGTCCAAAAGCATTACCTTGTAACTTCATCATCCTCGGCATCAGCTTGAACTGGCGCTGTCTTGGAAAAGAGTAAACTGTGGTGACTAACTCCAGCTATGCCTTGACTTTTCAAGAACTTTATATGTGCTTTGAAAGAGTCATCACTACACAAAATACAAATACTCCTTAAGATAAAAATCAGCAGATGGAGCTCAATTTATGAGTTAATGTTTGTTTGACTCAACTTATTTTAAAGGATAATTACGTTTTTTTACCAGCTTCCAGAAGGTTTTATTCTAAAACAAAAGATTATTTTTCTGAAAAAAAGCAGTTTTAAACAGTATATTATGTCATATTCATAAAATTTTAAAATGAACAACGAGAAATCAGAAGTTCAACTGCGGGACATATATGCACAGCAACATGTCAAAGGCTCAAAGCTATATTAATTGAGTAAAGCTAAAACACCAATGTATGTCACCTAAATGAGAAAAGCTGAAGCACGTGTTAAGGTTAAAAAGAGTTAAATTATACCAAAACATATTTCAAAATTGTAGACTCATTACACTGTATGTTGACGATCATGCTCCTCATTCAATTGCCTTTGTGTAACAGATACATCAAATCCTTCTTTAGGAAGGCTGAAAAGCTCCCTAAGATCCTGCAAGGGGGGTGAAAGGAAGATTACACCAAATCACAACTTTTTTGAAGATGTAAGAGGTGTATCGCTAAACTAATAATATATCCCACTAACTTGTACCTGCTGGCTGAAGTACCGAATTTGTTCTTTATGTTCAGTAGCAGTTTTGAATAATCCGCCTTTGTATACCTAAAAGACATGCAATTTTAGTGTGAAGAAAGTCAGTCAATGCCTAAACCACATTTTTTTCGCTCATGTAGCTTAATCAAAACTATGTCATACAAATACGTACCACAGTCCACACCACACATATACACACCCGTATATAGTACACACATAGTAATGTTTCTGCATGCGTGTATATGTATGTGTTTATGATCATTGCATTGATACTCCACAAAAACAATGGAAAGGGAAAAAAATTACCTGTTTCCTGTAGATCTTTTCTTCAACAGTTCCGCACGTCATCAGTCTATATACAAGAACATCTTTCTTTTGACCAATTCGATATGCACGGTCAACACTTTGATTATCCGTACTGTTAGAAACAAAAAATAATAGTGCTTTACAAGCAACATATCAAATACCTCCATCAAGGAAGGACTCAAATTGCAAATTATAAGAAAGAAACACAACAGATTTAGGCAATCAACACTAACTTAATCTATGGTCAGATGCACAATAATAGCTTAATCTCAATCAGATTGGATATGACTAATACATCCAAATGATCAAATGCAAAACAAGACCAAAATAATTAAAATTTTTCACAGGAGACTTTTCTCTAGCTACATGTACAGTGCAATTATAGGACATTAAAGTCACAAGGAGCAAATTTTGCCAAAGATAACAGCAACAAAAAAGCTAAAGAGAGGAAGTAGGCTATATATATTTAGCTTTCCAGCCACTTTCCCTCTACGGGGGAACAAAATGGCATTATTTCATAATTATCATTCAAGACCAAAGAACAACTTTCACAAATCTCACATAAAAAAAGTAAATAAAATATCAAAACAATCTCCTCAAACATAATATGAAAACTGAAGAAAAGGTAAAAAACTGTTTTAGCAACAATGCAACACCCTGGCAGTTAACCATATTAATAGAATAGTCAATGAGTTATTCATTTACTAACTTAAACCACTTGAGTTTATAATAGTTCCTAAATTAGAAAATACCAATAGCTTCACTTTTTGTAAATTTTACAGCAAAGTTAGATCATATTTAAAGTCAAGGGTAAGGAATACACTTCAAGACGTACCTAGGGTTCCAAGCAGGATCAACTACAATCACACGATCTGCTCTTGTAAGTGTTAGTCCTAAACCACCAACCTGAGATGTCAAGAGAAATATAGGAGCTCCAACACCTTCCTGGAAATCCTGAAATAAAAAAATAAAAAATAAAAAAAAACAGGTGGCATAAGACAGAAGAACATTTGGGGAATTATGAAGATTACAAATTTAACCATGTAGAGCACTTACATTAACAATCCTTAGTCTGTCACTGGCTTTTGTTGTGCCATCAATTCGTAAAAAGTCATAACCTTTGGATGCTAGGCATTCCTATAATCAAGCAGTACAAAACCCTTAAATCAACTCTCATAGAAAAGCATACAACATAAAATGATGAGACAAGGAATTAAGAGTAATCTTTGAACATCCTCCAACAAATAATTTCTGAACCAACCTGAATAAGATTAAGCATCTTGCGAGTCTGAGAAAAGATAAGCACATTATGCCCTTCTGGGATCAAATTATCCTACAACATAGGACATGAACTATAATAATATGCAAAGTAAAAACTAGAGTATAAACTGTGCATGACATTAGCACTTACCAATAATGACATAATGAAGGAAATTTTGCATGACACGTCTTGCTCTTCTTTAAACTTATCTGTGTCTGCAACATCTGCTATGTACATTGCCAATTTTTCAGCAACATTAGCCTCTTCTGGCTTTAGCATTGAGTCCATCCCTTCCAACACATCCTCAGCTGCCCGCTTTGTCAACAGAAGTGGATGATCACATATTTTCTTCAAAATCTGATCGGTTTAAAGATTTTCAAAAGATGAGGCATAACCATATTAGAGAGAAAAAAAATATTTAAGAACAAGGCAAGAAAGAGAATAGTATAAATAACATGACAAAAATTACTGTAAGGGCAGCCAGTGGTGAGCCATCAAATGCTGAGAGAACAATCTCACTCTTCAGAAATGCTTCATAAAGATGCCGCTACATGAAATAGAAGAAAAAATGAAGTTATCAAAACATGTTAAGAGGAACCACATGAGATAAAATGAAAAACAAAGAATTGCATATCTAACCTGAACATTGGTCAATCGAAGCCACACGATGATCTCTTGTTTCTGAGAAAGTTCTGCAGTTGTTTTCTTATCGTCTTGACTGAAAACCTCACTCTTCAAACGTCTTAAAAAATAAGGTTGAATACGATCTCTTAGCTCCTATTGAGAAAGGAGTAGTGATAACATTTAAGTCAAAGTGAAATTTGTGATTAATTGATGACCAGAATATGAGAGATCACTACATGTAACTAACAGAATATAGTTCTGGTAGTTAGAAGTTAGAAAGGGGAATGGGATATAAAGAGAAGAAAGGAGAAGTGAAGCGGTATTAGTTGTGTACAATTGATGTTGGGGAGAGTTAAATGGGGAGTGCAGAATTATTTCATTGAATACAGATTCCATTCATTCATTCTCTCTTTTTGTTCTTTTACTCTTTATCTGAACCAGTTCTAAAGTGGAAGAGTGGAAAGCATATCTAGTCATATTCACATCCTTCTCTAATTGTATGCAATACGTGAACTCAAGATAAAAAAATAACGTAAAGCATACTGTTTGCCATCCAAAGCCAAAGGCCAAGTCACACAATCTAGATTTTGGAAAACAAATAATCCTTACCTTTGCTACAGATGAACCAGTACGCTTCTCCCTATCAGAAGCATTTTTTTCATTTCCACGAAGTATGGGCTTTTCAAATATTTCTTTGAACCTGAGATTATAATTTTTTAAGTTACAAAAACCTTAACTAAATTAAGAATGTATCCTGAAAATTATTATTACCATTTGTTGTCACCAAGCAACTCCGGGCAACAGAAATTGAACAGTGCCCACAACTCCTGTTAGGAAGTTTTAAGAATGAAAACCATTAAACAAGGTAGCATAATCTAAATTTCAATCATTATTATAGAAGGCAAAGCAGAAACACCATGTTAAAAAAAAACATTAATTGGTGATTATAAAACAAGAAAGTTTACATAGAAATACCTTCAGATTATTTTGCAATGGCGTGCCACTAATGATAATGCGATGAGCACTTGGTATTTCAAGCAAACTTTTAGCTCTTTGTGTGCTTGGGTTCTTTATAAGGTGCCCCTAAAGTTAAGAAAATTTAGAAAACAAGAAAAAGTTAAAACCTTTTACAACATATTAAATATAAGTGTTTAAAATTCAATGTCATATAATTCAAATTTCGGCACACTACTGACTGAACAACATCATCAGATACTCTTAAGCAGTCCCATAACTGTCCCTACTTGTTAAATATGCAGCAAGAAACTTATAAGGTGAGCGTATTACTTAAGCATACCAGAGAATACTACAGAATACAGCACAGCATGCAGCCATGTACAACATATTTATACATTTGTTGTTTCTGCAGCTGGGTTAAAATGCACACTAACTACATTAATTATTTAGGAATTAAAAAAATGTATAGAAAGAAACAAAGACATTAAGGTAAAATATGCATGAGAAAAATTCAGATCTTCATGTTTCATTCAATTGGTGAGATGCACTCTGTTACACTATACTGAAGGACTCTAAGGTTCTTGAAAGGAAAAAAAGGAATCAATTAAAACTTTTCCCACATATATCTTCTTTGAAAATTGATATTCAACCAACTGACGTAATCAGTTTTATTGATCATCTGAGAAATACAAGATCCAAAAAACTACTGAGGAAAAGGTAAATGGACTGCAAATAGACAAACCAAGTACCGAACATTAGTAGGTTTCAAATAAAACAAACTCATCCTTACCTCATCAAGTATCATGTAGTCCCATATAGCGCCATCTTCACTTTCTTCATCGTCAAAATAATTATCCCCCCGTAAGGACTTAGAATTGTTGCGGACAATATCATATGTTGTCAGAAGAACTCCTTTGTCCTAGAAAGAGACACGAGAATATAGTTGAAGATTGACAGAAACAAAGAACTCAGAAGCATCCCATTCCCAATATCACCAATTCTCCAGTAATCAATTAAATGTCCACTAGCAAACCAATTTAAATGAGTAATTGAGTATTTTCCAAAATAAAATGAGGCAGCCACCCTCACCAAAAAATAGTTTCCCTTCCAAATCTTACGTTCAGTTTCAAGTTACATAAAAAAACGTAAGATATTTCTTTATCCTGTCGGCTGTCAGTCATGCATGAGGCACAAGCATGAATTGAACTTCAAGGTAATTCTCAGTTTAATTGAAAAATGCAAGAAACATCTAGAACCTGAAGTATGTACTGAAGTTCATATTCTCTGAGTTTTGTAGAAGTTGCAAAATATCTGCAAAAAAGGACAAATTGTTTGTTGCTGTTCTTAAAGCAGAAAAGTTTCAACTTGGCATGTTATAGATAAACCACTCGGATGAATAAATTCAGGCAGCCTCACTCTCTTGTCTTCTCAGATAGACCAACAGCTGACAATTCTTTGATCCAATGGGGCAACAAGGTTTTGGGGGCTACAATCAACGCCCTTCTAATTAAACGAGAATGAAACAGTCCAGCTAGAAAGCCACACATCTGCAAGAACCATCCAGCATTGGCAATCAAGTACCAGCTAAAGCAAAATACAATTTCTCAATGTCCTACTAATTTCTTTACCTGCATTGTTTTCCCTAAACCCATGTCATCGCCCAAGATTCCACCTTTTCCCAGACAATGCAAAGACCAGAGCCACTTCAACCCATCCCGCTGATGTGGATACAACATTTTCGCAATTTTACCCGGCAACTTATAAGTCGATCTGGGGCCAGTCATGGTAATAGAACCATCATTCTCAGGCTCAATATTATCCAACTCTTGAACAGAATCATCTAAATCATACTCAACACCATCATCACCATTCTTAGTACCCTCTGACAAACTCTCATGTTGTGGAGAAAACGAAGACCCTGCACTCCCATACTCTAAACCCTCATCATCACAACTTACTTTCCCTCCAACCAAACCCTCAACATGCTTTGGCCCTGGCTTCCTCTCAACCGACAACGACTCAAACTTGGAGTTCAGTTCATTCAAAATATCCCTAATTTCATTCTTGCCCCCACTCTCCTCAATCTGGATCACGTTTCTCGGTGCTGGAACCGGCGAATCAAGGTCTATGAGTTCATCAAACTTGAATTCATTCACCGCCACACTTTTGCCAGTGTCTTCATGCGCAACCTTGCAGAGGCGGCGTCGCCCCTGCACTTTCACCTTCGTCTTCTTTTCTTCCTCTGAAAAGAAAAACGACGATGATAATTTCAAGGACAGTGCTGATTGTGGATTCAAGTGAGGCAGAGAAGATAACACTTACTAGGGGAAGAATTAACCACGTCGGGTGGAGCTTCTTCTTCTTCTTGAAACTTGATTGGTTCGTGTTTCTCGTCCGAGTTTTGCCCTAATAATAATAGTCGAGTGAGGCAGATTTTAACTACGGCGCTGATTGCAGATTCAAGTGAGGCAGAGAAGATTATACTTACTAGGGAAACAGTTAACCGAAAACTGGGGAATATCGCTGAATGGAGCTTCTTCTTCTGGCTCATGTACCTTGATTGGTTCTTGTTTCTCATCCGAGTTTAACCCTAATAATAATAGTAATCCATTGTGGGACTAAGAATAAGCGTGAAGAGCAAATAGAGAGATTGAGTAGTAGAAAGGAAAGTACCGATTGGAGAATCGAAGTCGGTGATTGCGGAAAATTGGGGGATGTTTTCGTGTTGTTGTTTTCGGGCTAAGTGTGGAGAATCGAAATCGATTGATTCTTCATCTGTGGAAAAGTAGTGTGTGGTTGATGAGAGAGAAATGGAAAAAGAAAAGAGAAAAGGGAGTATGGTAATAGTAAGTTACCGAAGGGTTTGGATGAGGGTTTGGGGGGAGCCGAGTGATCTTGGAGGAAACGATAGTGACTGTCGTTGAGACTCATTGGTTTCTTTCCGCTCTTGTTGTTCGCCATTTTTACTGTTTGTTTCTGTTCTGCAGCCTAAGCCTAAACAGAACACAATACGCTTTTATTCCCTCAATCCAAACGGAGACTCCTACTCTTCCCGCTTTGTTTGGTATATTTGAATTTGAGGAAGGTTAAACAACAATAAGGATATCCTTTTTACTCGCTCTCATGTATGTAGTAGTAATTTTAATTCTAATTTTTTTATTATATACTTACACATCTTTATTTATAATATATGTAAATTAAAGTTAATAAATTAATAAAAAATATTAATTAAAAAATTTAGTAAATTAAATTAAAAAATTATCCTTAAATCATTCAACCATAACATTAGTTTAAATATAAGTTATAAACAAACATTAAAAACATAATTAATCATCTAGTATAATCCTTCTTAAGTATAATAGTTAATCATTTTTTAATCTTAAATAAATTGAGTTTAATATTCTATTTTACATTTTTAACACTCTATTTTATTGTTTTAGTATCTAAAGTAATAATTAATAAAATATATAATTATATAAGATATTTTAATAATATTATATGTAATCTGTGCAAGTTTGAGGTAGAGCGGCGCATTCATCCTCATTAAATTCTGTAGTAAGTATTCGTCCTTGAACCTATTTCTCCTAAGTATATATTTATCCTGTTCATTTGCAGTAATATTAGGTTATTGACTTGTGCACTTTATGGTTCACGAGTAAACAAAGTGTGTGAAAATAATATAGATTTGATTTATCTGATTGATGTGATGTGTTTTGAAAGAAAGTGTAGTAATAATTGTTAATTTCTTAATTAATAATAAAAAAATTGTGATAAAATAAATATTATATATAGCAAAATATTAATTTAATTAAAATACTAATAATTAAATTTTTTAATTAATGATTATTATTGCATTTAAGAGATCAAATCTAAATAATCCTAAAATTATCTTTAGAATTTTGTTTTACATGTTAAATAATTGTAAAAACATTAAAAATTAATTGATAAATAAATAATAATATAACATTAATAAAGTATGTCTAACTACTCAATAAAAACATAAAGAACATATTGATCATGCATAATTTATTTATAAATAATTTATAAAATGTTTTTCTTGTTGAATCAAGTTATTTAACCTCTATAAATTTAAGTATAAGTTTTAATAATGTAAAGTGATATGCTATATATTGCATTTTCTACCTAACATTTGTTAAAATATATTTTTTTATTATTAATTAAAATTTATTTAAGAATAAAAATGTGTTTTAATTTTTTTATATAACTTTTAATCAATTATAAAAATATATATTAAAAATTAATTTTATAAAATATGTGTTAAAAATTAATTTTATAAAATATGTTATTAACATTTTTCAATATTTAGATTTATATTATAAGGAAAGTAAAGGGAAAAAATAACAAAAAGGAGAAGATGAATGTAAAAGATAAATTAAAAAAAAAGTGATTTCTCTTCTAACTCAAAATTTGAGGGTGTAGCCATCATTTTGTTTTATTTGAATAATAAATCACAATCATTTATATAAAGAAATAACATCATAAATGAGTTAGAGTTCAATTTTAATAGTATTTTAAAATTTATAATTATAAAAAAATCATATGAATTTTGTTTCTATTGTAAGGTTAAATATGAAAGATTTAAGTGTTGACAAAGTGCAAACTAATTCTACGAGTTAATTCAATTTGATTGATAAAAATTATACATGACGATTACACATGTTGAATTTATCTTCGCTTGCTAAGTTTGTCTCAACCATCTGAATTCATCCCAATAGTAAGGCTGAACGAACTGTATTCCAACAACTTCAAACACATGATCATCCAACAACTTCAAACACGTGATCATTTATGAAGTAATTAGGTATTTCAATTAATTGTTAATTAGTTAGTCGTTAAAATTTGTATAAAAAGGAAGAGAGAAGATAAGCCCGTTTGTTGACGTCGTCTCGTTTCTCGTTCAGTGGTGGTTATCCAGTATTCTATCATTATTAAATTATTGGTTCGTTTCCACTCTTTTTTATATGACTTTCTCTCTGGTTTTATGTCTTTCTTCCTTTTCCCCTCAAAATATTATTTTGAAAAAGAGAATGTTACAAAGTTCAAATATTATTGAAAACAATCTAACTAGATTATTATTAAGAATAATCTGTGTATAAAAATTATCAAGTCATAATGTTTCAAATTATCAAGCACTTCTAGTAATAATACATTTTTGCTTAGTTACTTATAAAATAATAAATAAACAGTAAACAAGTTATAATAAGTTGTCTACCACAAGCAATATGAATGATAAAGATTCTTGAAGCAATGCATCAAAAGCAAAATACTCCCACAATGATTTTCTGTGATAATAAGTTTGCAATTGCACTTTCAAAAAACCCAGTTTTTCATGGGCGGTTCAAGCACACAGACATTCGATTTGATAAAATTCAAGAATAAGTAGTTGAAAAAGAAGTTGTTATTGAATACTGTCCATCTGAAGAACAAATTGCAAATACTTTTACAAAACCACTGAAAGGAGAATTGTTTTATAAGTTGAAGAAAATGTTCGAAATAATTAATGTGCATACTTGATTTAAGGGATACAATGTTAGAAGTAAATAAATCAAGTATACATGCACGACTAATATTTACTATTAATTGAGTCAAAGCATTTTAGTTTAAAATTTTATTTTCTCGGTTTCATTATTTGATTTTCTGTTACCTACATTTGGGATTATGTTGCTAGTGTGTGGGGTAGTTTCCAACTTTCTCGATTTCATTATTTGATTTTCTACTACCCATATTTAGGATTATACTGTTAGTGTATTTGATAGTTTCAAACTTTCTAGATTTAGTAGTTATAGAGTTAAACCTATAAATTTGGCTCCTTTGAGATTGTTACGATATATATAACAATAAATCAAGTTTGAGGTAAAAAAAAATATATTAAAAAATATTCTCTTTTTCTCTGTTCCTTTCTGCAATACATGCGTGTGAGTATTATTTTCTGTTACAAATTATGTCTCATTGATACCAAATTAACCAAAAGAAGTAAGGAGAAAATCAGATAATAAAACTCTTGAAGATTATTTAGCAAGTAAAAAGTAGTGAGATGGTAAATAATAAATCATATTGTAAGTTACATGACACGTGCCATTAATGTTGTACACATGTTTTTTATTTAATCCACAAGGACACATGTTTTGTAATTTTGTAATATTTAAAAATTATATTTTATAATATTTTTTATCATTACAAGAACAATTTATTATTGTATGTGATATTTTATTATGGTTATTTTATTTTTATAATATTATTTTTCTAGTAACTAATATTTCAGACTATTATTATATTATAATTGCAGTAACTTCTCTTTAAGATTATAGTATAAATTTACACTTATTTTAATTTTATTATTATTATTATTTATATTCATTATTAGTGTTATTTCTACTTACTTTATATTTATTTGAAGTTTATAATATTATATATATGTAAAATTTTTGTTATTATTTAAATACCTTTATAATATTTTAAATATTTATTATAATATTATTTTATTTTTATTAAGAGATAATTATTTTTCTTTTCTAAATAATTTGAATTTTAACATTGTTTTAATCTAAATTATTTTTAATTTGAATTTAATTTCTAAAATTTTAATTTTCACACAAGATATATTCTGAATTTATTTAGGTTCCAGATTAATTTTCACGTACACAAGATTATATTTTAATTTATTTTGAAGGAAGAAAATAAATTGAGTCGGACAAAAATAAAATAAAATAAAAATCCAGAAAGTGAAAGAAAAAAAGTAACACCTTACTCGTGTTCCATATTTTCTCAAAAAAAAATTGCTGGAAAACAAGTTGAGTAAATTTCCAAGGAACAAACAGTGCGTGCAGGGTTTGATTTTACAAGAAATGAAAAATGAGTTTGGTTGTTTGTTGTGTGTGTCTATGTCCCTCTTTCATGTTATTAAGTTAGAACTATGGATTGAGACAGAAACAACCGTGGAAAGCAAGATTTGGAAAGAGAAGTTCAGTGTGGAAAAGAAACAGCAAAATTGAGAAGGTTATAAAACATTCAGAAGGAAAAGTATGAAAATAAAAATGATAATTTATGTTAAGACTAAGGTAACAAGGAATACGAAAGTGAGCATGTTTTATGTTGTTGCAAACGTGTATTATACTAACACATGGTTTCTTGTTTGCTTTTTTGTTTTCTCTATTTTATTGAGTTTTATCCTTTTGTTTTTTTATTAAATAGTTGAGTAATGCTTTAAATTTATTGAAATTATGAAATATTGTTTTGTTTTGTTTGTAGTAATTATTTAATCACAATTATTTTTGGTTTATTTATAAAATATCATTTTGATCCTTGTAATTATTAAATGATAATTATTTTAGTCTATCATATTAATATTATTTTAATTTTAAAAATTATAAAAATAAGAACTAAAATGACTGTGTTTGTATTTTTTTAGATAAGATTTTAGATCCAAGTCTTGTAAAAAATAAATAAAAATAAAACATGAAGAGAATTTTATTCTTGGTTAACTCAACTTAACTTAAATAGAAGTGGACAATCAAAAGATAATTTAATAAAAAAAAGGAAACTAATGAGATTAGTTATGTTTTTTTTTTGCTTTCTTTTTTGTGAAATTGCTTGCAGAAGTGTGTGACATACGTGTAGAATTATTCATAGGGATCAATTAATGTTATTTTTCCATATAATTGTTGTAAAATGAATATAAATAAACAAAATTTAATTTTGAAATGAAACGCTAATCGAAAATTATGTAAAATTGGAAGTATGTGCAACTAATATAATAACATTATTTGTTTCTGATATCAAATGGATTGGATTTAATTAACTTGCTAAAGGTTCAAGAGCAGCAACGTCAAACCCGATGGAATGCGTGCTTTCTCCAACTTATTTAATTTGGAGAAGTTGAACCTTGAGATGAACTTTAAAGTTAATGTTAAGACTATTCTTCATCATTATTGGTTAATGGGGGGTTCAGGATTGGTGCTGTTGCCTGTGCTTAATGGTGATGATAAGTTCTACTTCGTTCAACGAATCTTTTTTTTTCATGGCATGCCAAAATGAAGGATGAAAATGACTTAGCAACTGGAATTGGTCCTGGACCTTTGAGTCTTCGTTGGCTTCTTCAAGGGACTCATTATTTATATATTATCAGATGCTATCCTGCTTAGAGACATTGTTTGAGCTTCAATCCTGCACTGGCTATTGCGGCATCAACAAATGTTTCTTCCTAAATAACCTTGTGCTCAATTTTAGCGAACATATTTTACTATTCAAGGATTCAATTGGTAAAACTTTATACATTATATAGTTTTATAAGAACTCATCAAACTAAACTGGCCTATTAGCTCAGTTGGTTAGAGCGTCGTGCTAATAACGCGAAGGTCGCAGGTGGGCCATAACTGTTTTTTATTTGTTTTACTTCATATAAAATGTAATAAGCTTGTATATTTAAACAAATTTATTTTATTCGTAAACCACTAATCTGGCTAGCTATACATATTATTAGTCAATATGCCAGACAAAAAAAAAAAATTATGATACCAAATATGATACTTAAATATTTTTAATGATATTTTATAAAACTATCAAACCTATCTTGTCGGTCTAAATATTTAATAATTAATAATTATTATTATACTTTATCTTTTAGAGTATAATATTCTTATCTTAGAGGAGACAAATCTAAATAATTATAAAAAAATTATAATTTTATTTTACAAATTAAAAAATAAAATTATTAAAAAATAACCAATCAATAAATAATAATGTAACATTAAAAAAGAAGTGTCTAACTACTAAATAAGAACACAGAGCATTTTGAATATATATAATTTATTAAGAAATAATTTATAAAGTGTCCCACTTTTAGAATCAAATTGCTTAACTATTATAAAATTTAGTATAAGTTTTAAAAATATAAAAACATGCTCTTGTTGTTTAATATATCTAGCCGACATTCATTCAAATATATATATTACTAGTTAAATTGATTAAAAATTATAAATTTGTGTGAATTTTATTTTTTATTTAATAAATTTAATTTAATTTATAATAAATTTTAATTTTTAGTAAAAATATATTAGAAATATTTTAATACAAAATATGTTGTTATCACTTTTTTAATATTATATTTAGAATAGAAGTGAAATAAAAAATAAAAGTATAAAAATAAAAGAAAAGTGATTGTTGTTGTAATTAGAAGTAGTAAAATGAGTTTAATTTAAAAAAGAAATTAGTCTATATAGAATTGGGCCAATTTAACTTAATTTGACAGGTCAAGCAAATAGAGCTAGGTAAAAAAGGGTTAACTTGAAAATAATTGGACCTATTTAGTCTAATATTATATTTAATATAATCATTTCAAAATTTAGACATTTTCAAGTAAAAAAAAAAGTTTGATCCAATGGATTATTGAACCAAACTGGACCAGCAAAATGTCATTATATATAAAAATTGGGTCAAGGTAAATAATCCATTTTGTTATCTTTACCCATAACTCAAAATGTAAGGGCATAATGATAAAAATTTTCTATTTGGAGTAATAAAACACAAATATTTATATAATAAAACTACATCATAAATAAGTTAGAATTTAATTTTAATTTTTATAATTACAAAAGGATCATATGAAATTTTTTTTATTATAATATTAAATATGAAAATTTTCATTTTAAATCGTGAGAACAATCTCTACCAATCAACTTAGATTTATTATTTTCAATCTATCAATTTCAAATTCCTTCTTCTCTGTCACCAAAAATTGAATATGAATAATTTTAGGTTGAGAGTTGATATGTCCTAAACAACTCACATGTGGTGATGACAAGGTTATTGAACTATTTTCTTTAAAGATGATGATACTACATCGTTGTTTATTAGAGACTTCCTTCAACAACTTCATCCAACAACTTCAACTCTAACCATTGTCTTCTAAGTTTGTAAAATAGGTTAAGCTTTACAATATTTTCCCACACGGGTGTGTGCATTTGTGTGGGCTATCTACAGTTTCAACATTGCTAAAAATAATATAATCTCAATGTTAGCCATTACAGTTGCAAAAGTGAGAATTTTAGTTCAACTTTAATGAGTTTTAACTTCTTGATTAGACAATAAAGAAAGACTAAGAAATAACAACAACAATATTATTATTATTAATACACTCAAGAAATTACATGGTGAAAGCACAATCCCTTATCATCGTTAAATGTGATCTAGGCATGAAAATTATCAAGTTTAGTTATTTCTTATGCTTCACTTCTTTCCTTGAGTAGTAATAACAATAAATATTTGCTTAATTACTTAGGACATCTTCAACATAGAACTCATTTGAGTTTTGATTATCTTTTTGTGCTCTATAGTGCTACTTAAGATTAGATTCTTCCTCATTTTTATACTCAAGTGATAGAACCAAAAGTTATTACATCATCTAATTTTCCCTCCTCTAAGAATATGGTTCTTATGAGTTCTTATAAAAGAACTAGTTCTACATGTGAATGTCATGTCACTATATTCCAAAAAAAAAATTGATTCTTATCTTAAGAGCTCTTTAAAAAACTAACACGAGAAATTATTTTAGAAAATAGAACACAAACTATCAAAAATAAAACCCAAACAAATAAAAAAGAAACCTCAAGTGCAACAAAATCGAGCAATGAAACCCTAGGATCATTTATCAATTAAATAGTAGGAAAATCTTAATAAACAATAAATATATTGTAAATTTCATGACACTGTGAGATTATTGTTACAAGTTTATATGTTTATTATTTATTAGACTTTGTTTATGTGAAATGCATGGGAATAAATATCTTTTGCTTTTATAATATTTTAAAAAAGTAAATTTTATAAGATTATCTTATTATTTTTACTAGTTTAATAAAAATTTATTATTATGTGTAAGCTTTTTTTAAGGTTATTTTCTTATAATATTATTTTTATACTTGGATTTTAGACTATTATTATATTACAATTGCAGTAACAATTTTTCTTAACATTATAGAATTAGTTTTTAGTATTATTTATATTCATTATTAGTGTTAATTTTATTTACTTTATATTTGTTTGAAGATTATAATATATATATATATATATATATATATATATATATATATATAATTGTTATTATTATTTTAAATATCTTTGTGATATTTTAAATATTTATTATAATACTATTTTACTTTTATTAAGAGATAGTTATTTTTATATTGATTAATTTGAATTTTAATAAAAATTAATCTTAATTTGAATATAATTTCTATAATTTTAATTTTCACACATTATACAATAAAGTTTATGTATTATTATTTAATTAATATTTTTATACTTTACTCAGAAATTTAAAAAACTTTATATCTTGAAAATTAATATTTTTACACTTTCATTTTTATAATATTTTATTATTTTTTAATATTATAATAAAAATTATTATTTTGTGTGGTTCATTTTATTATTTTTATTTTTATACTATTTTAGACTATTATATTATTACTCTAGTGACTTTTAAATTTTTTCTTAAGATTATAGTATTAGATTACTATTATTTTTTATATTTTTTTCAGTATTCTTTATATTCATTATTAGTGTTATTTTTATTTACTTTATATTTTTTTTGAAGATTTTATATATATATATATATATATATATATATATATATGTATGTATGTATATTTTTTATATTATAAATATTAGTTAACACTTTATTATCGTTTTAAATATGTTTATGATATTTTAAATACTTATTATAATATTATTTTACTACTATTAAGAAATAATTATTTTCTATTCTAGATTATTTGAAGATTATTATTGTTTTAATTTTAATAATTTACTATTGTGTGTGATTTTTTATGTTTAGTTTCCTTTTAATAATTATATTTTGAAACTATTATTATAATAATATTACTATGAGAATTAGTTGTGCATATTTTAAATATTTTTTATGATATTTTAAATATTTTATAATATTATTTTTATTATTATTAAGGAAAATTATACATAATATTTTAAATATTATAGTAGTAAGAGATAATTATTTGAAAATATTTATTATAATATTAGTTTGATATTATATATACAATTGGTACACTTTCCAATAGGAGAAAATAAACTATGTACACTTCAATTACATTCTATAATTTATTTTAAGTTTGATGACTTTTACTCATATTATAAGTATTTTAAAAGTTATAAAAAATATTTAGAATTAAATAATAATATGAAAATATTTACATAGTTAGTATTAAATTTTTTAAGTATAATTTTATTTTTTATAATAAATAAAATTAGGTGAGTTGCGTATGAAAAAACTAAAAAAAAACAAACTTTTAATGTTTACATATGTTATATCATAAAAGATTACCATATATATATTATTCCGTACAAAGAAAATACACGGTGCTCTTTAAAATTTAAAAACCCCACAGAAATTGTATAATAATAATAATTTTGAGAAAATATGAACACTAAAAGAAATGATTTTCTTGATATATTTTCATCGATACAGTGACTTGTACTAATACGATAATGCCCCCTATACCTCGGGTCAATTTAGGGTATTTTACATGCATGAGCATGACTTCTATAAACAAGAGATTTTGAATGTGAATTAGCAGCATATGTATGAAAGCAAACATTCTCTAACCTCAACTTGGATAACCATAATTGGAACCCGCTTCCCTCTCTCCGTGTTTGTTCTTCTATTCTCCCCATTTTAGGTTAACAAACTTTTTGAACAATTTGAGAAATTCCCATTTTCAGCAACTGCTGCACCAGAAGAAGAAATTAGAACTGGGCATAACAAAAATGCAACCTGCTTCTCACCCCATGCCAGGCCAATATCCAAGCTCCCTCAAACATTAACCCTTCCCTCATTAATTCTTTAAAATGGACGAAGATAAAGACGAATTAATATTCCTCAATAATATTTGATCATATATTATTTCCACACACAAATGCCTGTGTCTGATCCTAGTTCTGGGCGCACATTCATATGGATTATAACTGGTCTTTTGTTCATTTCTATAGTGGCAGGAGGAGCATGCCTTGTGGCCTACATGCTCCTTCCTGAATCAGAAACATCATCTTCTTGGATACCCGAAATTGGGGTGGCATTGGTTTGCCTTCCATGGATGTTTTGGTTGTTCACCTTCTTGTACAGAATCTTCTCAAGATTTTTTGGATGTAGATTTAGTATTGGTGGAGGAGGAAGTGGAGGAAATTGGACTTCTGCAAATGCAAATGCTGATGTGGAGGTTGCATCTCGTGAAAAAGGTGGCAACTTAAATAGGGTATCATCTGTAACTTCACATGAGAGTGAAATGGCATTGGCTAAATCTGTGACCTCATGATATGTATATTAATTGATTATATTGGAGTTTGCATGATGGCTTTCACATTCTTAACATTTTGTTGATGTTCTCTTTTGGGGAGCCTTAACTCAACCTCGCGTTGATATTATGTTAGAATTTATAAGGTGAGGATTGTTTTTTATTTATAAATTATAATTTGATTATATTATTTTGGTTGATGCGAGATTTTCAACACCTATAATATACATATACCTTCTTCATGGTAGCTCTGCTTCAAATCCTCGCCATGCATCTGCACCTCATGGGAATATAAATTGTTTTGCACTGGAACTCATCTTTTTCTTAATGTATATAGCCTTTAGGAGAGTTTTGACATGGATTTGTATATATAAAGAAATGTAAATTTGATGACTCAACGAGAATCTCACTGGCTTTCGCATTTTGTAGTTCTTTTTTTCTTTCTTTGTAATACGTAGTTATCATGATTCATTTATATCTTTTTTAGCATAAGTTTATGATTTTTTCCTTTCCCTTTCTTTGATTTCGTTGGACGAGATTTTGTTAATATCCCTTTTAAATATATTTTTTCTCTTGTTTTTCATTCAATTAGATTTAGTATCGATTGCAAGGGACAAAGACGATCGAAAGTTTGTTAGCATTTTACAACCCTATATGGGCAAATGGATTTAATCATGTGAGGACGAGTTCTAACTATAATTCCATTAGTAGAGAGATGCACGTGTTGTTGTGGTCATGATGAATTAATGAACAACAAAGAAGAAACAAATAAAAACTTGTGTTAAAAGCTGAACTTTGAGGGAGAGAAAAAAGAAATAGAAAGAGGATCCGAATTATTTCTTATAATATAGCCCCAGCACAAAAGACATTCTTGGATTAGTTAGTTTTTGTGTTGAACAAAATATCAGGTTTGTTGGGTGGATAGAAGAAGTGGGTCTGAGTTTGGTCTTGGATTATGGCTAGATCTTGTCTTTGTAGTTGGAATATGAACATCTTGTCGTAGATTTTCTATCGTTGGTCATTCATTCCATGGTGGAAGGTTCTCAAGTTCAAACAAGTTAGAAATATGAAAGAACAGAAAAGTTTTGGAAGAACACGGAACCGGCTTGTACACATTTCAGCGATTGCGTTCCTGGTTACATCTTGTCAGTTAATTATGTTAGTGTATTGAATATAATTAGTTAATTGAGTTTTTAATTAATTTTTTAGTTATTTGAGATTAGTTAACTTTTGTATTCATGTAAATACATGTAAATTTGTTTTATATTTTGTGTTTTTTTATTAATTAACCTATCAGAATGTATTTATATAATTATCTATTGTTATAGTTCAAGTTTTATGATATGTAACCTCGATATAGTAATATTACTTTAGGATTTAAGGTTTATTTTTCCTCAATTTATCTCTATTTTCTTTAAAATTTCTAATAATCATAAATCTGATTAGTCATCTTTAATAAGATTTTTATTTCTAATAACTTTTTTTTTTCATTTTAAGATTCAAAATTCAATGTCTTATTTAAGATATTTGAACCTAATACTATTCACACCCACCTTAGTGTTGGTAAAAAGTTAAACAACAATGTTAATATAAATATTCCAATAATTTCATCCAATTTACATTTTGGTTCTACTTTAATTTTTAAAATATAAAACCTCACATTCACTCGTGCAACTCTGAATGACCAATACTTCAATAATTGAAAATAATAAGGACCAATAATTCAATAAATATCGAGTAAAAATTATAATGATTAAAATCTAAATGAATGAAAAACATTATGAGACCCCACAGTGGAGCGGGAGCTTCTAAGGGGCGCAGGGCCATGGCCACCATATGGTTGATATATTAAAAATTATCTATATTATTTTAAACTATTTTTAAAGTTGTTTATTTATCAATTATTAACATGTTTTCAGTCCTAAAAGTATATTTATCAACTATTTTCCAATTGTTTATCAATTATTAATATGTTTTCAGTTACTGTAAATATATCTATAAAATTAAAGTTGTTAATATTTATACAATATCGTTAAATTTTAAAATTATTTGTAAAATATGATATTATAAAAAAAAAAAAGAGTGAAAAAAAGAGTAAATCACCAATTCAATGAAAGTATAGGAAACACAAAAGAATGATGTTGTATTGTGTGTGTGATATTTAAAAGATTATAATAAAAATGAAAGATTTAAAACATAGTTTAAGATCATCGTCCAAGAAAGTGCAAAATGATTAAGGTAAGAGAGAAGACATGTAAATTTTATATTGGTTCCCTTATCCAATAAAATTATATCTAGTTCCTCCAATGCAAAAGATTTTCATTTAAGTCTGCCTGACTTACAAACAAGTTGACTTGACTTGCAATAAATAATTATTTGATGTAGCTCTTTGTCATTATAAAACTAACATGTTCTCAAAACAGTGAATTAAGTAGATATTTAAAAGTTGTATCTTGATTATAAGTTAGGATATATGAAAAAGGAATTTACGTGATATGGTAAATAATTTAAATAACAATTTACGCTTTAACTAGAGATACTTCTTGAATATAATAGTTTAATCGTTTTATTTTGGACGATCACTTCTTTTAAATGGTAAATTTGTTTATGAACATCAAGTTTGCTTATAGATGATGAACTATTCTATGAATGTTAACTTCATTTATGAACTCGAGCTCTTATATGGACAATAACTACGTCTTTAAATATCAAGTTCTTCTATGGACGTTGACTACGTCCAAGCTTTTCTATGAACTTGATCATGTCCTTTGAATGATGAGCTCCCTTTGGACAATGAATACGTCTATGGATATTGACTATATCCTTTGGATGACGAGTTTCTTTTGTATGATATATACATCTATGAATGTTTACTATGTCTTTTGGATGACAAGCTCTTTATAAACGTAATAGATAAATTTATATTCCATTTATGTTTTGCTTACAAGGATGTGTTCCAATTATTAAGTCTAATAACATGTAATTCTTATAAAATTTAGAGAACATTGTTAAACATAATATATCATCAATTGTTCGTAATGTTTGTTATTATCAAAACATAATTTTTGATGGATAAACTTATGTTCCAACATTTAGTCCCTCAAATTGTAACAATTTGTAGAATTGGTCTTTAAAATTAATAAAATAGCAAAATAGTCCCTTAAATTATATATTATTATTCAATTTAGTCCATAAAATAGTAATGATTAGTCAAATTGATCCTTGAAATAAATAAAATATCAAAATAATCCCTAAAATTATAATTATCTACCAATTTAGTCCTTAAAACTGTAATAATCAATTAAATTGATCTCTAAAATTAAAATAATTAATTACACTTTTTGTCTCAAATTAGTCCTTTATTTTTTTTATATAAAATTATATAAGTTTAGGAGTCAAAATATATATAAAAAATTATGGATAAAATTCGTAAATATTTAATTTTAGAAACTAAATATTTATTTTAAAACAAAAAGTATAACTAATCTTTTTTAATTTTAGAAACAAATTTATCAACCATTATATTTTTAAGAACTAAATTGATAAATAATTACAATTTTAATCAATTTAACATTTTGTTTAGTTTAAGAACCAATTTAACCGTCTATTACAACTTCTGAACTAAATTAAATAATAATATACAATTTAAAAGATTATTTTATTATTTTATTAATTTTAAGAATCAATTTTACGACTCATTATAATCTCTGGAACTAAATTGATGATTTATTCTAAAAAAATATTACATTTAATTTATAAATTATAAGCTTAATTATTTTGATCCCTCTAATTTTTATCTCCGCCACCGATGAGACCTACACCTTAAAAGTAAGACCAAAATCCAAATCAAGAAAAATTACATAAACTAAAAGTATGTGTCTAGTTTTACTAAAAAATGCCATTTATATCAACAAATAACTCTATTTCAAAATTACAATTTGTTTAATTTTTATCAATTGGATAAAATTGTCAAAGGGGAAAAAAATAGTTTCTCTTCTTTTCCCTCCAATCCTTTCTGTTAATCTATTCATCTATGACACTGATTTGGTAGCCTTTACACCACATATACATAATGTGGCACACTAGAGACCAAAATTGATAGAATGGAAAGGTATCAAAGTGACATGAAAACTTATCAGGAGCTGACTTTTTCAGTCAAAGAAACTTCAGGCACCTCATCTTGTGTATTTGCTCTAATGGCATTCATCATCTTATACCTCCTCTGTTCTTGAGCTTTCCTCCGTCTGGCTTCCAGCACAATGAGTAGAGCAGTAATATCAGCAGGGCTCACTCCACCTACTCTGCTTGCCTGACCAATGGTTTGAGGCCTGACCTGAAATCATTGAAACAACATAAAATAAGTTGCATTATAGAATATAGAGTAGATTTCATAACACCTATTGCATAGTAATGACCCAAATATCTATTTTGATAAACTTATAATTTACAAACCTTGGAAAGTTTTTCGCGAGCTTCAAGAGACAAAGTTGTCATCGCGTAGTAATCCAAGTCTTCGGGAAGTGGTCTATGTTGTTGAGTAACCAGCTATAGGTAAAAATTCATCACGACAACG
This sequence comes from Mucuna pruriens, assembly GCA_025330945.1. Lineage (NCBI taxonomy): Eukaryota > Viridiplantae > Streptophyta > Magnoliopsida > Fabales > Fabaceae > Mucuna > Mucuna pruriens. Next base: position 4,979,586 of record JAENHJ010000424.1, read on the forward strand.
AGATTTAACATTAAATACACAGCTCAAATTCTAAAATGTGTAAAAATTAAAATGATTCGGGATAGTGATGTCGACACAGAGCAAAGAAGCACTGACTTTTTCTCATTTAAAAGTGTAACAGATACCTGTTGAAGTTGGCTTTGCTGACGCAAGATGAAACCTTCGTACTTTATATCAATCTCAACACATTCTTTCTCCATTCTTGATAGGCTTTTGTCACCGAAACCATGCTTGTCAAGAGTTTCATATTGTATGTGTGGTTTCTTAAGAAGACTTTCTAATGTTGAAAAGTCTTTCACTGGCTGACCAGACAGATTAGTGACTTCAGCAGCCAAATCCCCTCCTGACGAGAAAATTGAGGAGTAGCAATAATACATAAGAAACCAAAAAAAAAAAAAAAAACTACGTAATCTACAGCAGAACATGTATTAGAAGGGAAGAGTACATTGGATGATCAGTATAATAATGGACTCCAATATAAAAAAGGGACATTTTTGCCAAGAAAATGGATAATAGTAATCCCAAATATTTTAGACTTTTATTTAACACTAGCGTGGATTATCTACCAGTACCAGACTATATTAAACAGTAGTTTACATTGTAATTCTTACGTTAATATAATTGTACGACACCCACTATCTGCTATTAATGCAACATTATTCTATCATGGGCATAACTTTCTGTTAGCTAAAGATTATAGGGAAAACGAAGAGGGTGGAGGGGAGTGAGGATAAGTCTATATTACAGGCAATTGTTTAAAAATATTTTTAAATAATTGAATTTAACAACAAAATATTTGACTTGAGAAGCATCAACATTTAAATGACTCTGTTATGTGCGGATATTGACATCTTGTTTTCCCCACAAGGATAAACTTTCTTTCAGTCCTTTTTATAGAAACAGCTCCCAAGAATGAATTGCAGGCATAGTAGACAAACAAACCTGAAATCCGGACACTTTTCAATCGCTTCTTTTCCTCAGAAATCCGAGCCTGCTTATCCTGGTATAGTTTCCAGCGTCTATCATCTATCAACCCAATTTCACGACCCAAAGGTGTAAGACGGCTATCAGCATTGTCGGATCTCAAGAGTAACCGATGCTCTGAGCGGCTAACATGAGGAAGACAAATTTCATTTTAAATGACAAGAAAGGAGAGACAGAATGAAGCAGAATATATGCATTTATGAATAGAAATGTCGTTATCTTGGTCAGCTTACCTGGTTAACACACGGTAAGGCTCTCGCAGGTCCTTGGTAACTAGATCATCAATTAATGTTCCTATATAACTGCTCTCCCTCTCAAGAACAATGAGTGGCTTACTGTCTGCATGTCTAGCAGCATTGATACCAGAAATAATGCCCTAAAAGAATAGCAAACAGGGAGAAGAAAGCTTCCTAGATTAGCAGGAAGCCTAAATAGCCAAGAAGAGTTAACTCCCCGTGATACAACTCACAAGTCACAACACACAAAAAAGTATTCTTTCTGGATCCTTTTATAAGACCCAAATTAAAACTTTGGTCCTTTTTATAAGAATCAATCATTAATTATTTTTTCATAAACATATCCTTAATTATGAGCCATTTTTTAAGTTCAATAAATAGTAAGTAGAACACATAAATATCTTAGATTCTTTGAGAGTCTAACTTTGCCTTGTATGAAGAGCACTTTAGGAATCTTACTTTGATTTTTCACATGCATAGCCAATGAAAATTAAAACAATAAATATATTAATGATGAGAAAGACTAAAAGAATTAAAACTAATAAAAATATTTATAAAAATAATAAGAGTATGTCTCATTAATGTTAGGAATAATTTTAGAAAAATATATAAACTTAGGCAAAATTTAATGTTACTAACTAAATTAACTAATTTCTTTAATCCTAAAGAATTAGTTAATTGGGTTTCTTGTAAAAAGGACCGGAGGGAGTATAATTTTTATAAGCACAAATAAACCTTAAAATAATACCTGTGCTGCAGCTTCTTCATAGCCTGTAGTTCCATTTATCTGACCAGAGAAGAACAATCCTTGTATTTTCTTTGTCATAAGAGATCTAGCACATTGATGAGCAGGTAAATAATCATATTCCACAGCATAAGCAGGCCTCAACATTGAACAGTTCTCAAGTCCAGGCAAAGTTCTCAGCAAAGGTAACTGTAGTCTCTCTGGCAAACCTGTCGAGAACCCCTATAAGATAAATAGGGTTAACCATATACATTTAAATCTTTTGTAAGTGGAATTATATGGTTCAGCTCACTACTAATTTCATCAATGAAAAAGTTTGCGAAGCTAGAGGATAACACATCCACTCAAGATAAAAAGGAAGGTGATGCAAGCTGTTATTAGCATTTAACACCGCCCCAGCTTCCCGCTTCCCACCTCCCACCTCCCCCCACAAAAAAAAGAAAAAAAAAAACATATCCCCAACTGGAAAATACCAAAAAAAGACAGGACTCTATTTTATTTATAAATCCTGTGACCCTAAATTGACCTGTCATTGAGCTTCAGATATATATTTTGGCTTTAACTTGTTCAATGCTATCTTTCTTCCATCAACCCTGCTTCAACTCAACCCATTACATCCTTGTCCATCAGGCAAGACAACAAAACACAAGTTCTCATCTTGCTCTAATTTATATGCTGTTTCATAAAGTTGGTTGTGCTTCAAATATCAAAGTGTAACAGTTTGTTAATGTTTAAACAAAGGATCTGTAGTTCCAAATTCCAATGAGTTAATTTTAGAGGATTTGGCTCTAGCACAGGTGCAAAAAGACTTTGGCATTGTTAGAATAGAATGAGGTTCATGTATCACATTGTAAATTGCATTTAATACTCTAAGGAATTAGTATTTGGTAAGTTGCACTCCATTTATCTACTCCATCTTAAAATTCCCCCTCCAAATTCATTCAACAGGCATTATTCTTAATTTGCCGTTCTTGGGTGTATTTGGTAGGACAAGAACAGCTAGAAGAATCTTTACTGTTGTTAATCAGTTGTCTCTAGAATTAATTTGGAATTGTGTAGGTCCTCTAGCCTTTTTATGGTGCTCTGCTCACGGTCGTTTTTTTTTTTTTGTTTTGTGGGGGGGGAAGGGGGAGAGGGGGTCTTTTTTAGACCTAGAGAGAGATTGACATGCTGTGTTGCATGTTTCTTGTTCATATAGTTTTAATTTCTTTAGCTTGTAAGTGTTTCTTATCCTCTTGCATTTGTACCTTCCTCTTCTATCTTAATGAATTCTTCTACAGTTCTAAAATCCATGCATCACTCTCTCTTAATGGTACATATATTTGTTATGACAACTTTTGTGATTGATTATTACTTTTACCAAAACTGTATCAGTTTGTTAATTTATTTTATGAATCTTCATCATATCATTGTGTATTCAAACACCCACACCCCCCTCTGCTTGCAAAAGAAAAGGGGGAAAAAAGAATATTTAAGCATATAACTTACCTGCACATAGAGTTCAGGCACATTTCGACCCTCAGGTTCAAGAAATACTTGATGAGACTCTTTATCTTGGAATCTTACAATCTAAAAGTGAAGAATATATCACATTAGAAAACAATAGAAACGATTCCAGTATAGTTGATTTAATGCTTCAGACTCCTTTCTTCTAAAAGGTTCAGGTTCGATCTGAGTATGGAATGAATTGGTAATTATAGTTAATTCTGTAAATATTAAACTGAAATGAACAAAACCAAGTTAATTTTTTTTCTTTATTTTAAACATACCTTATCTTCTATTGAAGGACAGTATCTAGGTCCTTTGGCATCAACCCATCCTCCATAAGTGGGAGTCTCATGTAAGTTCTCTCGTATTATCTGATGAGTTGTACTTGTAGTACGAGTTAGGTAGCAGCACATCTGTTCTCTTTCAATATGGACCTCAGGATCAAAACTAAACCAGCCAACCTGCCAATTATGAAGATACACTGGGGAAAACACTATCTTTTTGTTAGAGTAAATGCTTTTAATTACAGATTACAAGCAGTTAGCAACTCAGCATTATCATTATCATTCAGCACTGGAGGAAAAGTACAATTCTATTTTTATTTATCCGTCATAATTTGTTTGAACTATCAGCACTAAAATTATTGCATACCTATCTATGCTAAATATTATTATCAACCAAGGCAATTAGAGAATTAACTTAAGAAACATCTTGGATCTTGCCCAACTGATGGCTGGTATACACAATTCTCTAAGTAGCAAATTACTAAGGCCGTTATGTTGTATCCTATCAGGATTACTAACAGACTAACATAAACAGAAGTGACATTTGGAATGAGTCCAGACAAAACCATTTGCAAACTACAAACCAAAAGCCTGATTTGAACCAATATTGAATCTAATGAACCTACTTATAGGTTTAAATGGGCGAACCTCTTCATCTCCATGTTGTGGTTCTAATACTGAGAAATTTACAGAGCGAATGTCCACACGGGCAGGGGTTCCAGTTTTCAACCGATCAGTTTCAAAACCAAGACGATGTAAGTTTTCAGTTAATCCATGTGAAGCAGACTCGCCAGCTCTTCCTGCAGGCATAGATGTTCTACCAACCCAAATTTTACCACTCATAAAAGTTCCTGTGGTGAGAATAACAGATGGAGCATAGAAATTCATTCCAAAAAATGTACAAACACCTTCCACATTATCATTCTTCCCTAGTAAAATATCTGTCACCATAGCCTCTCGAATAGAGAGGTTTGGAGTGCTGCAAAAAATAAAGTAAAAACAAAACATGATGGGAAGTAACAAATAAGACAAACACATATAACATGTGAAAAAAGATCACAACACGCCAAAATAGATTTGGAGAGATCAGGGACCTAGAGTTCAAATTGCTACCCAACCCCACTACCAGCCTTGGTACTTGTTACAAACTCCTAAGTTAGAAGGTGATGTCTCTTATATGTTAAGATATTAGGATTTAGGACTATTAGGTTATTAGTCCTTTTTTTAGGGGCTTGGGCTTGTACCAGTAGTACTAGACTGGCCATCTACATGGCAAGGGAAATATCATATAAGGAAAAATGACTCCACTGGCAGAACTTCTCAAGGGTTGAGGGAAATCCCCACTGGTCTTTTTTGTAACATTAGGGTTTTAAAAAATAATTTCGTCCCAAATATTTGTTTTAGCCTGCCAGCCATATATAAGTCATACTCTATCTTGCCAAGTCGCTGACTGTTGAATTTGACCAACATCACAATATAGAACCAATCTAAATATCTCTCTTGTACCTATTACTGTGGTGTTTTTGTCATTGCTTCTAAAATCACGAGAACTGGCAAAACTACAAGAAAAAGTATTACTACAAAATAATCATTTGGTTGTTGCATGTGATAGAGTGCTTGCAAAAGCTAAGTATAGCAAAAATAGATACTGCAAATAACAAAGGAAAAGGAAAAATATTATGGATATGAACTTGCCTTTCTACTACATTTTTCATTTGCAAGGCATACTCCCTTTTATCAGTCTGAGCACGTAATGCACGAACTGCAGGACCTCTTGAGACATTGAGTACACGCTTTTGTAAGTAACATCTGAAGTGAACACAATATAAATATATATTTGAGCCACAAAAACCCAAAAAATTGCTCTTCGTACTAGGTTATATCCTAAAAGTAGTTCATTATTAACACATCACTCAAGAATCTCAGAAAGATAGCATACAGCAAAAGCAAAAGTAAATATCTAATATAGTGATATTAAAAGATGCATTATTTGGTAGTGGAAAATATTAAAAAAGAATGACATTAAAATTTATATAGTGAACACTGAAAGAAAATCTTCTGTATTAAAAAAGATGCATTATATCAGAGCAAGATTTCTTTCAGAAAAAATAGCATAGTTTATTGATGCATCCTCCCAGGAACGATGCATCCCTATGGAGTAGAAGAAAAGAATTACAGCAAGAGTGAAAATATACCTGATAGGATATTTGAGAGCCTATCCTCTCCCTAACCACCTTCCAACTGTTAAAATAACCGAGCCCCTCTCCCTTCTAACTATTCTATTTATACACTTCATTACAATCAGTTCAACAGTTACAATTATTATTACACTAGTTCTATTAAGTCTCTCCTTTGCTTAGGCTGGTACTGGCCCACCTTTAGCAGGCCTGTATTTGCCATGAGTCCTTCTTGTGTAGGTTTTTCTAATTGGAGGTCTAACAGAGGATAACTGTCTGCCAACTTATCCCCTATTCATCTTTGTTATACTATCCTTGAAATAGTGTCCACTACCACAATAGAAGATCATATCAAATTCAAACTCAGTAACTCATTTCTCTCTTTATGGACCCACATTATTTCTTTTGAATAAAGCAATTAGGACCTCAAGACTCTTAGTTCCCCGTTATATAATTTTGAATCCAAAAACGTTAAAACATTTTGCAACTGTCCAGAAGACTCATTATTGCCACTTTTCCTTTACTTTAAATCTTTTCCTATCAACTCTTATTATAACCAACAATGGCAAAAATATCTTTAGCAATAACTTGTTTGAAAGAAGAATTTTGAATTATCAGTTACAATTTAATTATCATACCAAACTTATCCACAAAATCTAGGGGAATAAAGTCGCAGAAAAAAACACTACAAGTGAAGACATATGATTACTTCAAATTACCTATCAGCAATCTTCCCTATTTCACCACCTAGTGCATCTACTTCATGAACAAGTTGGGACTTTGCAGGCCCACCAACAGCTGGATTGCAAGGCTGCATCAAACCTGTCTCAATTAGAAACTCCACATATTTTGGGATTGACCCACATCATGTGCTTAATCAAAGGTAAGGGAGGGGCATATGCACTGCAAGCAAAGGCAGGATAAATTGCAAACATGTCTAGCTTTCTTTCAAGCACCAAAATAAAGAATAAAATAAAAGCCCATTCCACCCTGTACCTTTTGTACAAGGCCGCTGCATTTTCAAATTTCAAGTCTATGCAACAGAAGACAACACATGCCACAATATTGCTACAGAGAGTCAATATACTAGGTGTGTCAGTTAAGCCCCAAGTCCATGGGGCAACCCATTAAGCCCCTATATTTTTACCTAAATTTTACAGATCACTGAACAGTGAGGGCTTTTAAGCCCCAACCCACACAACCTGCCTACTAGTGAGGGCTAGGACCAGGTTAGCCACTGAGTCAACCAGTTCATCAAAATTTTATTTTATTTTTTATCATTTCCTTAAACTTTTAATTGAAAAATAAGAAACCTAATTCCCAAAATCCATTCATCCCTCAGTTGTTGAAAACCTTAGATCTTCAAACTGCCAAGCCACCATCATCTTCCAATCAATTTGTACAGATTTAAACAAGAATAAGTTCGAGAAGAAAAGTGTGTTCGAATTTGAAATCATTGGAGCCTCATCAAACAATTGCTGAAATCGACACAGATGCATATACCCAGACTTGCTGGAATCTCATCAGAAAACAAGGTTGTTGGAAACAAACTTGAAATAAACAATGCTTCTCCTTTGGTTTCTTGGGCAAATCTGGTTTGCTTCCATTTCCATAATCATAAGCTCCATTGCATGTAAGCTTTAGTTTATTCCTTATCCTAAAACTCAAGACTTCGTCTTCTCTAAACTTGAAATCAAATATTATCTTGTGCTTTCCTTTCATTGCAGAATCAAATATTGCACTGCAAATACTGCACCCTTTTCAATTTAGATGCATGTTTTTTAGACGCAAGAATTTGTATTTTTCTCAATGATTGGATACTTTAAGAACTAAGAGATGTTCATTTCTTGAAATATCCTTTATACACAGGTTGGAACAGGGGGAAGGGGTCAGATTTATCTCAATACAAGCAAGATTACAATGCTACAGCAACAGGTATGGTAATAAATATCATACAAAAAGAAAAGGAGGTATACAAAACAACTACAGTGGATGCATTGGATGGATGTGAAGTCATTGATATTATACTTCCAGGAGCAGAACAGCATTTGAAGCATTTCTCCTATTGTTGCTGTTTTAGAGGGAACAGTGTTAACTTGTTGTCCAAGATGTTTCTACATATTGCTACCTGCATTATGTGTTGTTTGTTTGAAGACCAGATTTATTTCTTTAGGCTGTGCAAAGGTTGTTTCTGTAACTTGAAGTGGTAGCTTGAATTTAAATACATGTGTATGTCATTCTTTAATTTGCTTAGCTTTAAAGGCCCTTTTAACTTGATTGTTAGAGTCTGTTATCCACCTAGGCTAGATGTTACCCATTTGATTTCTTTTATAATAGGCAAATTAAGATTTAAGACATGTACCCAGCTTATTAAGAGATTTTAATAAAAGTACCATTAATGCAATGAAAGTACAAATTTGATATTAAGATTGCTGTTCTCTATATAAGAATTGCTTTAGTTGCAAACTTGGCGCTGAGCATGAAAGTTTCAACCCAACTTCAAATTCTGATTCCAAGTAGGTACATGGTTCAAGTCCAATTACGTACAACATGTCCTGCTCCTCTATTCGAATTTTCTATCCTTTGTTTTTATGGAACACAACAAATTGCAGAGCTTATCTTTTGTTCCATATGAACCCCTGAATCCCTCATATATACTCAAACCAGAATAACTAATGTTTAATCAGGGGTCCTAACATGACGCAAGTTGAGTACATGTAATGTAGCATTAAAGCTTATGCATAAACTTCCTGTCTCTAGTATTTAGTAGGTGACTAAAAGGGGGGAGGAGATTTGTGCTTTCTATTGGAAAGACAGAGTCAGATAAATAACCCTTAACTGGCTGAACACAAGCCAGCACAATGGTGTCTAACCATGGTAAGTTGGTAACTAATTTCCTAGGCCAGAACTATCCACTGGTATGGTAGTTTGGTCTGAATCCATTAGTTCTGTTCACTTTGTACCATACAAAGCATGATCATGTCTGGCCTCAATTCATTCAATTTGACCCAGCTTCCTTTCTATTCTTTCTTGTCTAGAAAAAAAAAAAAGTTTTGATGTCACAAATTATTGGCTTTTTTGGAATAAACTAGAAAGCCAGACAAATACACTGTCTGTGTTGTAACACTCTCGTTTAATCATCAATTGCCATATAATTGAAAATTATCACCTTTTGTAATAAAACAACAACAAAGTCTTATTCCACTAGGTAAGGTTGGCTACATAGATCAAACAACATCATTCAACTCGATTAAAGACCAAAGTTTCGGTGGTGTTATTTACCATGAGATTCCTATTGACCAATTCCTCCAATGTCGTTCTTGGCCTACCTCCCCTTCTCTTCACTATACTAAAATATTTACCATCTACTCTTCTCACTAGTGCCTACTGGAGCCTTCTTTGTACAAGTCCAAACCACCTTAATCAATTTTACGTCATCTTCTCCTTAATTGGTGCTACCCTCGTATGCACGAAAAAGTTGCCCTAGAGTTTGATAGGTACTTTGTGGTCCCAGATAATCCCCAATGCCTTTCTCGATTTAAGCCATCCCGTTTGTATCCTATATGCCCCCTGGAACGTCTTGTAACAAAAAAAATTGTATCTAGAATAATTTATAATTAGCTGAGAGTGTAAAAGTCTTCGGCTGAGTCTCTTTAAACGACAAGGACGGATTTGTTAACATTAACAAGCATAACATGGATTTAGGATTCAAGCAAGAGACAAAGTAAAAGCACTAGGAGCCTAAAATGCTAACGAACCTGCCACGCTATTCGGTCAATATTCAGAGTAAGAAGAAGAGTTCTTGCACCCAAACGTGCAGAGGCAAGAGCGGCCTCGCACCCTGCGTGTCCTCCTCCAACTACAATCACATCATATTTCTCATCCACTGCTTCCAATTCATAATCCAACTCTGCAAAATCCAAATAAGTAATTTCAGTTTCCAACATACAATGACGCCAAAGAAGCGTGAAAAACGAAATTGGCGTACCTCGGGAGGTGGACCCGGCAGAGAAGCGCCGGGAGAAAGAAGAGGAGGAGGAGGAGAAGGAGACTCGGCGGCGGAACTTGCGTCGGAAAGTGACGCCACGAGGGTTCCGAAGAGAGGGGGAGGAAGTAAGAAAGAGCGTTTTGCATAAATTTCGGCCAAGGCGACAGAGATGGAGAGTTAACGGCGCCGTGGCCATTGTGGCATTTGGTTTAGTTCTGTGGAGAAATGAAAACGGCACTGAGTAGTTGGTGGCAGTGAAGAGTGAAGGGTTTGTTTCAATGCCGTTTCCTTGTCATCCACATCCAGTGCTGCCTCATCCGCACTGTTTGCACCTTCCTTGTTCTCACTCCAATTTTAGTTTAACAATAAAAATTAAAAAATAAAAAACACACGCTAATATATTTTGGGCCAAGCAGCTGGCCCAATCTACTGAACTTAGTGTTTTTTATAATTTTTCGAAAATTTTAAATGAATCTTACCATTACATATCACGTGTATTTATTTTTTATAATTTAAACTTCACTTCTTCAACTTAACAGCTCTAAAATCTTTATTATACTAGTCTCATAGCACATCCTTATATTTTATCAACTATTTTTATTTAGTAAGTTATAATTATTTGATATATAAAACAATAAAAACAAGATTATTACTACTGCACCTTAAATTCGAATAGAATATCGGTACTTTTCATCATAAAAAAAAAATCTATATAGTTAAGATGACATCGTAAATGAGTTAGAATCTAATTTTAATGATGTTTTAAACTTTTATATTTGCAAAAATTTTATCAATGTTTATTTTCATTTTTTAAAAAATTCAATATTTAACATGAAAAAGTGGAAGGGTAAATGGAATGAGCAACAAAAGTAACTCTACTTGCCATTTAACAGATAAAAAATAACAAATATGTCATTTTATCAGTTCCATGTTACTCATGAATGATTATTACAAGTGTATAATTTGTAGATATACTTTACAAAGATACCAGTACCTTTTGAAATATGCAGATACGATTACTTCACGCTTGGAACCGTAAAAACCCTACCACGCAGCTAGTTCTCACATGGACAAATATTCTTTTAGTTAAAAGAGATATAATAAAGGAAATCAAAATATAAAAATTAAATATTATATAAAATTTCAAATATTTATTTTATTTATTAAATAAAACAGTTGTAAAATATGTAAAAAGTATAATATCTTTATTTATTTGTAGTGAATATCTATACTATATAATAAAAAATAAAAAAATAATTTATTAATAAAAAAATTAAAAAATCAGTAAAAACTCAAGATAAATTAAAAAACAATAAATTTAAGATTATTTATTTTATTTTTGAAATAAAAATTATTATATTTATATTTATTGTTGTCATAAAGAGTATAGTAGTAATTTTGATCAATTTTAAACTTTTTTTTTTCATTCTTTTCTATTTTCTCCCAATTTGGAGAGAACAAATTTTGGTGTAAGATTCATTCTATTTTTTTTTTCTTTTCTTTCATGCTTTTCTTTAAGAGAAAGTTTTTCAATAAATGTGTTTTCTCTTATTTTTTTCTCTTTTCCAAACAAAGAATAGGGGAAAAATAGGACCAAACAAGTAAAAACTATGAGGCTTTTCTTTTTACCCCAAAAAATAAATAAATCACACCTCTTTTTCATGGAAGCGATGTAAATATAATATTATCTTCTTTTATAGTAAAATTTGCATTTTCTTCTCCTAATATCAAATATTTGAAACATTGCTTTATTTTTTTAATTTTTCATTCAAGTTCATTAACTTTTGTTAAAAAAAAATAGTATCATTATCATCATTTTAGAAATGCAAATGTTATATCGTCTTTGGGTTAAAATACTATCTCTCTTAAATGTAAATATATTACACCTTAATATAAATTTAAAACTTTATTTTATTTATTGTTGTTTTAGAAGTTTAGTTCGTAAATCTTATTTTTTTAAATAAATATAAATTTAATATTTTAAATAAATTGGTAGAAATATAAATATATGTTTATATATTCAAATGTGTATGTATTTCATGATAAATATATAAAATTATCTTTTACTTTATACCTTTAATTTTTATTTTAAATAAATTGTTATGAATTATGAATTTTAATTATATATTTAAAAATAATTATTTTTAGTTATTATTTTCTCATAAATATTTTAAAATAATCAAATTAAGGTAGTATTGATTGAATATTATTAATATAATATTTATAAATATATAAATAAATTGATATTTTTATTTATAATATTAACCACTGTAATTATTAAATATAATATATTTATTGAATTCAATAAATCTATAGTAAATGTATAACTTTTAAAATGATATATATTAAAAATTATTAGTAAATAAAATATAATTATTACAAAATGTAGTACTTATATATTTATATATAAATGTACGTGTATATAAATACACATGTTACAGTTTTATTGTTGTTTAAAAATTAATTTATAAGAATATTTGAAAATAGAAAATTCAAATGTATATTAATATAAATATATAAATTGATGTGTGTGTTATAAAATTACGTCAGATTTTTTTAAGAAAAAAATCAAAATGACGTTGTATTAATAATTTTTTTTATTGATCCATTATAAACCTACACCTAAATCAAAATATGTTTTAGTCACCACCGACGAAGATTCCTTAAATATTCTTGATTTACCCATTGCCTTGAGAAAAGAAAGAAAATTTTGTGTTGAGAATTTTATATCTCAATATGTGTTTATTGAGCAACTTTTTGTGCAGCACCAAAGTTTCATTTTAGCTATTGATTCTATTACACCAGTGCAATAAGTCATGAGGGATGAGAGCAGGAATCAATCCATGAATGAGGAGATAAATGCATTGAAAAGGAATGTGATTTGGGAGATCGTAAGAAGACCAAAATGCAAGAAGGCAGTAGGTTAGATCTGAAAATATACATAATAAAATATCAGGATCTGATTGTGCATTGCACTAGTATAAGTATAAGGTATAAGGTAAGATAGATGACAAAAGATACACCCAAACCTATGTGATTGATTATGAGGAAACCATCCTCTCCTTGGCATCATGTTTTGGTTGAAAAACATCAAAATAAAGTTTCTTGCATGGATTGCATGGAAATTTGGAGGAAGAAGTCAACATTGAAATCTCACCTATATATAAAATAAGATTTACAAATTGAAGAAAGTTTTGTATGAACTCAAATAATCTTTCTATGTTTGTTTTGAAGGTTCACATAAACTTTATTTTTTATGATTATTAAAAATATAAATTAATTATTTTAATAGTTAATAATTAAAGTAATAATAATAATAATAATATTATGAGAATATCAAAATTATATATTTAACTAAAATATAATTTACTTTTTAAATATTCATTAAATTCTTTATTTTTTATTAATTTTGATATATTATTTAAATTAAAATATAATTAATAACTTAATATATGACTTATTTTAAATATATAAATAAACTAAATTATAAAAAAGTGTGGAATGATTTTTTGAATCCAATAAAATTTAACGAGGTTAGAATTAAATTTATTTTTTCGTCTTTGCTTTTTGTAAATTCATCTTGGAATCCACACCGGTTTTTAGCATTGACCCAAAGAGGTTTGTGATTTACTATGGACAAATGTTGATCTTAATAACCTTCTAATAAAATAAAAAGCTTGTATAAGACTATTTTGTGATAATAAATCTATGCACAACCTAGTATAACATAAATGGACATAGTATATAAAAACAGGTCGACATTTTATCAAAGAAATAATATATACAATGTAGTTCACTTAAAAACATTAGATAACTTATATACTCTCCTTGCATAATTGTTTCCAGAACTCACTTGTAAACTAGAAATTATTAATATTTTTCACCAATTTAAAGAAAATTGTTGCAATTAATAGAATTTAATATTAGTCTTTTTAGATTCATAGGCTACAGAAAATTATAAAATATTTTATCTCATTATGTTCCTAAATTAAATGTAATAAAGGTGATAAATATAAGAATAATTTACTCCATTTTGTAATAATTTTTTATACGTCGAAATTATATAAAAATTTACCATATTCACACAAATTTTCTGAACTAATTTTACTAAACTGGGCAAGTCATTTTGTAATAATTAGATTACAAATAAAATTATTTTCAATTTTCTGTCGCAACCTTATCTTACTACTCCAATCTTTTATTTTATTTTTTGGCCATTCTCCTCGATCTCGTTCTCCAATCTCAAAATTCCAACCTCCAATATTTTACTCTATTTCGTCCTCTCAAAATCTCAACCGTATTTGATACGAAATGACCAAGAGTCAACGTCGTTGGGGATTTGTATCCACACTAGAGTACAAACATGTGACCGTATGTAGAGGAAGCAAAGACACCAACATACCAACTTCTTTTTAGATTATTTTTTTATTTAAAATATATATATATATATTTTAAAATAAGTATGCTGAGTTCCGACATGTCTAATTGGTGAATTTTGAGCGAATGTAAGTATAAAAAAGTTTTGAACTCACTGTGTATATTATTTTGCACGTGTTATCAATTCTTTCAATTAACTTAACAGAATATCCCAAAATATTATTCATCCATGCGTCATAATCTTGTCACCCATCTTCGTCAGCATTCATTGTTGTAAACCAATGACACCATAAAGTGACGTTAAATATAACAAACCGAAAACATATTGTCTTATTTTGTTTTATTATCAACAATTTAAAATTGTTACAAATAATTTTAACATGTATCATGATAAACATTTATTTATATAACTAAAATTTATAATAATTTAAAGATAAATTATATTATAATTAAAATTTAAAATAAATAAATATTTTAAATATATAAGTTGTATTTTAAATTTAATATAAATAATTTATATTATAATATAAGATTATTATATATATATATATATATATATATTAAATAATAAATTAAATATAAAAATAAAGATAAAAAGAATAAATTGATAAACATAAAGAGTTAAAAAATCTTTAAAACACTATAATTAAAAAAATCAAAAAATATTTTTGTCAAAGATTAACTTTTAAAAATATTCTCCTTCGAAATGATTATTCTAATATATATATTCTTAAATAAAGTTTCAACTTTAAATTTTATATATATAAAGAAATCCATTAAAAGAATTAATCTCATTGTATTATATATATTCTAAGCTTAAACATTTTTCCGTAAAAATGCTTGTGGTTTTAAGTAAATAATAATAATATATTGTTTTATTTAAATATATTTTAAATAAAGCAAATTAAAAACATCAGTTGCATAAAAATGTTAATAATACATTTGTTTAAACATATTTTTTATTACTTAAAAAATTTCGGTCAGTTTAAAATATAAATCCAATAAAAATTTACTAAGATTTTTCTTTATAATTTTAATAAAAACAAAAGGTAGATAACATCTGTTGTTTGAGTAATTTTTTTCAGCAAAAGCCATCATCAGTGAAAAAGCACAACCGTAACGCACATGCTTCTTTAACCAGCGTCGGCTTAATAAATAAAAAGGAATCATTGGGCCACCATGAAAACTTAAAACGACATATTATTGACAAATTCAAAGAACTAACATAGGACTCATTATTATAGAAAAATATTAATATATATAATTTTATTTATTTATTTTTATCACATTATTTATTATTATATTTATCATTTTATATTTTTTATCTCTCTTTTTCTTCTATCGAGTGTAAGTCTATCAGGTAATTCTAGAAGACTAGAGTTCCCCATTCTGTTTTCCTGTTAAGACTACAATATTTTCACGTCAGGTTTTTGTTTTATTTAAATTTTAAGCTTAAAATGTTTGATTTTAGTATCTTAAAATGTACCTGTTAAGAATAAAATCATTCGATTGTGAAATTTTTATATTAATAATATTAATTTTAATTGATGTATCAAACGTTTATTTGACATTATATTTTTTATAATCTATAGTATATTATTAACTCGACTAAATTAATGCGATGAATTAATCAAATGATTAACTTAGTTTAACATAAATATTTTAAAATATTAAAATAAAAAATAAAAAATTAAAAAGACTAATACAAAAGAGAGACTAATATTATTGTATTAATATTTTTGATAACATAAGAAGGTGACGTATTCTAAGCGGGCCCCACCCCAGACTTAACTCATCACTATCCGCTACCCTCCCTTGTGTGATCTTATCCAAGAGCAGAAGATTCCATTCAGCAACTAGGCGGTAAATAACACAAGGTAAATTCTCTCTTTCTTTTACACAATAAGGTAAAATTTACCTATAAATAACCATGAATAGAAAGTTCTGATTCATTCGAAGAAAGGAGTGGTGGAGGCATGAGTGATAACAACAGAGGTGAAAATGGGTTGGGTCAAGCCCAACCCGTGGCCCAGCACCCTAGAGCTACATTCGGCCACCTTCCGGTTAACCGAGCAGCAACGAAGAATAAGATGTTATGGGATGCCCTAAAATTTAAGGGCAATTCTTCATCCTCCACGAAGTGAATCATTTTCGCTTATCTCTCTTTCTATATTTTTATATTTGTGCCGTTTATGCTTCTTCCACTGCTCATGTAACCCACTTCGCTTCACTCCTCTCTCTGTTTTTACTTCCCTCCTTAGTTATATTTTCTTGTATTATACCTTTTTAATAAAATTGGTGCTGTTTTCTTCTCCCTCATTCTCCATGTATATACTGAAAATTACTAGATCACTACCCTTTTCACTTCATTAATCTCTCCTATCCCTAAACCACTTTACACTTCTGCCGATAGCAGAGCTTAGAGAAAAGGAAAAAAAAAAAGGTTTACAATTGTTTATGATTTTGTCATTGCTTCTAAATCAAAATCCAATGTTTTTTTTTTCAAAGAGACAATCTTACCGACAACTCTCACTGTTTTAACAATTCAGTGTACCAATTGATCACGCGTGCATTCAATTTTATGGATTTGGTATGGAGTTTGACTTTTTTTGTTAACCTTGTAAAATAAAATAAATTAGGGATATGATATTAATTAATATTTATATTACAAGTCCAACAGTATTTCAGTAAATATAATTAACTCCTAAAAATATGATAATTTTTACAAAATCATATTGGATAATAAAACAATTATTATAAAAAAATAAGAATTAAATTAGACTGAAAAAGGGCTGCAATTGTAAACTGTGATCTAATAATAGAAAAGATAAATTTATTAACTTTAGTAATAATTATTCTAAAAATTATATTAAAATTAATTTTTAATTGGTTGATAGCATATTTTTTTTATAGTAATAGTGTATCACAATTAAACTTTTATTTATTTTTTATCAATACTTTTAAGTAAAAAAAAATATAAATGCTATGTAACAATTTTAATAGGTTCTTTTAACAGTTGTTTGATAACTTTTTCTATAAATTGCATAATAATAGATTCTTAAAGTTTTCTAATCTCTCTTTGGCTTGTAGCTCTCTCACAGAACACAGAATGAATGAATATACGGATAAGAAAGCGATGGTGAGTGCCGATTGATGAGTGTGATTTGTTCATTTTTCTTTTGGGTACACGTAGGACACTGGACAGGATAATAATAGAAATAGTGTGTTGAACAAATGATTTTAACTCTTTACCAAAAAAAAAAAAAAAGATTTTAACTAGTTTGCAGATTGTGTTTTGGTTATATTTAAAATTTTGTTTTAATTCCTATATTAGTATTTCTTTTTAGATTTTACTTTGTTCGTTATGAAGTAATTTTGTTAGTTCTAATTTTTTTAAAACTGCTGGTGAAATTGGTGAGTAAAATCGCTAGACTTTTTTGGGCGATTGTGAAGCCACTAAATTTTAAAAAAATGATTATTTTTAGCATTTTTATACACATTTCTAACAGTTTTTGATGATTTTTTTAACAGCTTTATGTAACTAATTTTAATTTTATGACAGTTTTAATAGAACCTAAAACTAGAATAGTTATTTGGTAAATGACAATGACTAAAATATAACAATTTACTCGTATAAATATAAACATAAAGTGCTTATGTATAAGAATGGTCTAAGCAAATATATAAACTAAAGAAGGTAACAAACCCATTACAGTACCTAGAATTCAGAAACCCTCTATCTAACCTCTCCCCTCTCCTTGCTCGTCCCCCCTGTTTTGCAAATCAAATCAAAATATATAAAAAAAAAAAAGTTTTAAATTTTTTCCATGTGTCTGTTTCAACTTTTTAAAATAATCACGAACTAAGCAATCTAAAGTCTGATTAAAATCAAAAGCTATTTTGAATAGTTTTTCATGAAAATCAAACGTAAACATAAATTAGCTTTGGCTTTTTTTTTAAAAACCTCTAAGAATCACTTGTTTTTATCTATAACAAACAGACCCAATATAAAAAAAAAAATGCAAAAACAATTATTTGAGAGAACTGGGATTTGAATGCAAAAATGCAATGACAATGAACATTTTGTTTACACAAACACTATAGCTCCCAACCTTTCTGTACATGTTATTTTTCATCTGAGATGTTAGGAAATTTTACAGGTGGTCATTACATTCCTTATGAACAGGCAATATAAAGGATAAATCAGCAGCTAAGAAATGTCCAACTCAAGTGAATAGTCTCAGTCGAGTTGTAATTTTCTGCCGGCACATGGGGCATGAAGATAATGTCACGCCACACTCCTTGCAAGTCTGTGTCAAAAACAAAATGCAAATAAATAAGGCACGCACTTTTACATGTTCGTTAAATATCCAATAGTTCCTCTCAGTAATTATATTTAGAGGAGCGAAAATAGATTGCTTTTTCCTGCCATTTTGTTAACTTGTCATGCTAAATTTTTAGATGTATTTTTCTGAAAAATCACATGACGTGTCAATTTTAAATCGTTGCATAATTTTAACTTTGAGCAAGGAAAGTAAAGTACTACTATCCTTTTTGTTTTTCCTTCAAACTTTCTTCACTGGCACAAAAGTAAAAGTTTCCCAATAGTGAATTAAACCTAAACATTAATATCATTCACATAAATAGTTAAAACCCCTACGACACATAAACAAGCATTAAATAAGAATAAGTTCGTTAAACAAACTTACTGTATGACCACACCCAAAAGCCATGTCCTTTGGATTGGTTAAGCAAATAGGGCATGCCTAAAGCAAGAGAAAGACATTTATCTTGTAAGCATAATTTGATTTTGAAATGAACCTAAGTCAGGAGAAAGACACCTCAATGGGGTACAAGAGTAACTTACTGATTCTACTGCAGTTGGAGCTGTTGGCTCAACTGATTCAAAATTTGTCACATGTGGAACTGCTAGGACTGCATTGTCACGATCTATTACTTCCTTAGGTGGAGGAAGGGGCCTTTTATGTTGATAACTTATTGATTTTTCACTGCATCAGAATAATTTGAGATTCAGTTATCCTTTAGTATAATTTAGAATTATCATACCTGTATTTATTTCATGACTTACTTGGCAACTTGTAGATTTTGGGTTATTCGGTATTGAATTGGAATTTCCATAAGGGCAGCAAGTGCAAATGCTGCTTCCTTCTTTGATGCATCTTTGTTCTCAGACATGATCTTTGTGAAGTTCACAAACTGAAGGGGGCAAGAAGGAACACTAAGTAGCTAACATATAGATATTATATTATTAATAATTAAAAAACCTCATAATATCATAAATGGTTCAGAATTAAAGGTGGTATTCTAAAATATGGAACCCTGAAGATTTTCCAGCCTTTTTCTAAAGATTAAGCAGTCACTTTTTTAAACTGATTACCACCAATGCTTTGTTTAATTCTCACGGAAAAATTTCTACAGAAAGTTTGGACATTAAATACTGAAAAAAGGTTGACCTCTACCAAGTCATGTATCAATGCGAATGTGTATATATTAAGATGTATTGTCACATTCACATATAGGTTTCACTGTGAACCCGCATTTAATAACACAAGTCTTTGTTGTCTCTTTCCAGCGGTGCTTATTTATTCCCGATGTACATCTTTCTGGCTATGTATCTTTCCAGTAGTCAGTGCCTATCTCACTGTGACTCTTTCCAGCAGTAATGCTTTTTTTTTAGGCTGTGGTTGACTACCTGTTCTTTTTCAAACGTATTGTCATTCATAGTTAGTGTTGTTGGGCAGGGCATTTATTAGTTGTATAATTTGTATTTGACCTAGACTATTGGCACATATAGGGATATAAGATCTGTGTTATATACGACAATTATCAATATTTCAGAGTCTAATTGTAAGTATCTCTTTTCCCTTTGCCGTCTAATCCCTAAAATTTGAACAATAATGAACACTAGTTACAAACTCATGAAAAAAAGAACACATACTTGATCATACATCAGTCAAGTACCTGAAAGTTGTCAAATAAGCGCTGAGTAATGTTATCATCAAAACGCTTCATTTCATCCCATGGTCCATCTCCAACTCCAACCAAAATAATTGAGAGGGGATAGTGACTGATGATCAGAATAGCTCCACATTAAAGACAGATACCAAGAACAGCAGCAAAAGACTACAAAAGAAATTGCTTTACCTTGCAGCAATGATAGAATTAATAGTTGCTTGTTCTTGTGGACTAAACTTTCCATGTGGTGTACCTGAATTTCTAGTAACCTATAAAAGAAAAAGATATTCCAGAAACACAAGAAAATTAATGAAAGATAATTAAATAATGTCACGACTCATGAAAAATAATAATGGAATAACAAAAATAGGTAAAACCTGTCCATCAGCAATAATGACAAGAACATGATATTGACCATTGCTTCTTTCCACAATGTTAATTGCTGCGTCGATTACAGGGGCAAATGATGTTGGACCTATGGATTAGGAGATAAGTGTCATAATTATATCTTCATATCATTGCTTGGATACCCAAGTCATCTCTCCTTGGATTTTGTTTTTTCCGTTTTGGACTAAAAGAAGAATTCATTAAAGGGAAAATGGGAATATAATGCAGGATTATCCTTAAAAATGAGATAAAACACCAAAAAAAATTAAAAAAGGAAAACAAAATAAAGACATAAACTTAAAAAGGAAATTTAGTACACATTTATGTACCACTTATTTTAGAGAAATAATCACTTTGTTTTCAAACACTCCTTTAGGAAGCTTAAAAAATTTATGACCATAAATCAAGCTAATCCAAATAATTTCCTAGTCCCTACATAAACTCAATAAAACCTGTGAGCTGAACCCTAAAAGAAGGCTAATAGACAAGTCCATGCCACAAAACATAATTCGGATGAGATCTTTGGCCAAAATTTTTATAATTTCTCCCCAGTCAAAGCTTCCTATACCTCCATAAGAAATCAGGTGGGCAGATTCAATTTTTTCTAAACAGCACAAACAACTTATTTCATAACTGCCAACTACTTCAAAATTCAAGATTTTATGATTCCTGGGAGAGAAATAACCAACAAAAATATCAAGAAACAAATCAAGAAGCAAGTAAAAGAGAGAATAGATTAAGAAATGTGTCTTTGTTATTGGAAAAATAGAAGAACAAGGAGAGAACTCCTTCAAAGGAGTTGCTCCTTCACAACTGAATCCAAGGCTTGGTTTTCTCTCAGATATCCCCTTCTGTACAACACATCTCCTATTTACCTCTGTTAATGCCATCTACTAAGGTCTGGCTGTAATTTATTTTGCACATGTTAATTATGTTTATTACCTGTATATAGCAGATTGTAGCTGTAATATTCTCCTGTCATAAATAGCTTGTAACTGCAGAATATTCTAGGTTAAACTTTATGACAACTCCTGTAATCTCTTTTGTATTTGTTAAGCATTTTACTTGTCTATTTAAGGAGAAATAGGCCACAGAGAGCCGTACTGTTTTTTCCCTAAAAGATTTCTTAATTTTATCATGGTCCCTTGATCTTTGATATGGTATTAGATCTTCAACTCTGAACCAAGGTCAATTCTTGTGCACCTATGTATTTGTTCATCGTAGACATTGTTCAGATTCTGTGGGTTCTTGTACACCTTCTTGAGTGACATCATTCTGACCTTGGAGATCTTCTTGTCTTCGTGTTCATCAGTAATTTTTCTGTGTTGATGACTTGTGATAGAACTGGTATCATAACAGTGATAAAGAATTTGTTTTTATTGAATGAAACCAGGGAGAAGTCCCCCAGGAACCAAATACACTGCTCCAGATATTTCGAAAGCTCCGGATCCACTTCTTACCCTGTTTCTCAATCACCAAAAAGTACCCAAAACTGTATACATAAATCCATTCTTAATGGGCCTAATCAGTTCCAGGCGCAGTCTCCTTCTTTCTAACACACCCTTGTATTTCTTTGGCTAATTAACCTAACTAACTAGTTACTAACATAACTAACGAACTAATGGGTATCTATCATTATGCTCTCCTTAAAGTTTCGTCTTGGGGTGAACAACTTGTGGCTGCTTAAATAAAGACCACTGCTGTCCAAAATTAATTTCCAATCCTCCTAGGTCGAACTCAAACAATTAGGTGCCACCAATCTCTTCCAATGCTTTGTTTTCAGTTGTATTTTTAACCCTGAAACAGAACACCATTGTCTCTGCAAGTGTACTGAGAGTCTGGTCTATTTGGTCAAGAAATTGATCTAATTTTTTATCTACATTATGCCTTATCCATGCAAAGGTCTTTCCCTCCATGGACATTATAACCAGTTTTGTTTTCTGACCCTCCAGAACTTCCTCTGATTCTTCTTTTGTTGCTGTTCTTGATTCTTTTCTTGGTCCATTCACCCATTTTGACTCTTTTAGCCACCATGATTCTTTTCTTGACTCTTGATCCCTAGAACTTCATCTGCACTTCTGTTTTCTTCCTCCAACATGAAATATTGCTCTCACTTGGCTCTCGGTTCCTGATACCCATTTCTATCAAATGT
This sequence comes from Mucuna pruriens, assembly GCA_025330945.1. Lineage (NCBI taxonomy): Eukaryota > Viridiplantae > Streptophyta > Magnoliopsida > Fabales > Fabaceae > Mucuna > Mucuna pruriens. The sequence continues at coordinate 5,002,380 of JAENHJ010000424.1, forward strand.
TGGAATTTGAATCTTGGTGGGTTCTGCCATCCACCTATTGACCGAAGCTTCCTCTTCTCCTTCCCTCGGCCCACTAGATCGTAATCACCTGTACTTCTTTTTGCCAACAGTTTTTTCATCATCTCATTGAAAGATTCCATTCCCTGCCTCAGCACTTCAAACTGCATCTTGTTCAGGTGTTGCGCCTCATCATGTGGCGCCGAATCTCCTCTATTCTGGCTTCAAGCTCTGGGTTTGACATCATTATGAACCTTTCATGAAATTCCAATCAAGAAAACTCCAAGAACCCTTCAATTCTGCACCACAAAGCCTAGATCAACTGGGAGAAGCCCCTAGGAACCAAAATACACTGCTCCAGATATTTCGAGAGGTCTAAATCCACTCCCTACACTGTTTCTCAAGCACCAAAAAGTCCCCTAAAACAGTTTAGAGTTATTCCTATTTATAGACAACTACTTGGCTGTTAACATAAACCCAACATTAATGGGCCTAATCAGTTGCAGACCCAGTCTCCTTTCTAACATAAACCCTTGTATTTCTTTGGCCAATATAACAAACTAATTACTAATATAACTAACTAACTAATGGGTATCTATCAACTTGTTTTTGATTCTTGTTATTACATCATATCTCATGATAACTTAACAATTTCTTGTTTGCTTTACTGGGAAAAATTATTCCTCTGGAGAATTTCAGGTCAAAATGTTTGTTGAAGGGAAAGGATTATGGGGTCACATTGATGGGAGTGATCCCACACTTGAAGATGCTGAGAAATTAGCTAAGTGGGAAATCGAGGATGCACGAGTCATGAGTTGGATAATTAGCTCACTTGAATCCATCTAGGTCTCAATCTAAGCCATAGGGGACTGCTAAAGAAATTTGGAATTATCTGAAAAAGGTATATAATCAAGACAATACAGCTAGAAGAGTTCAGCTACATTATGAGTTGAGTAATTTCACTCAAGGAAGTCTCTCAATTAAGGATTACTATTCTAGTTTCAAAATCGGTTGAGTGAATACTTCGACATTATTGCTACAGATTTTCTTACCAAGGCCCTCTTTGCAGTCCAGAAGTTTCATGAAACCAGCAAAAGCAACCAGTTCTTTGATGAATCGTGCTCCTGTACCTTCTTTGGACACTTGTTTGAGTGAACTCTAGAAGAGCACTGCATGCTTACTAAGACAGTAATGGAACATAAAGCAAATATTAATGGTTTTGGTGATGCGGTTTATGTTACATAAGGCCAAAAACAGGAGAAAGGATATGCATATGTATAATGCTATAGCTGCAAAAGGTTTTCCATATTGCAAAGGATTGTCAACAAAAATTCTGCAATTAATGGAAGCAGCAGGAATATATCATATCCACTTGTCCTACTCGGACTAGAAAGGAAGAAAGGAGCTGCTTTTCATATTTTCTGATGGTGCCTCCAGTTCTTCCACAGAACTTGCTTCAATCTCTAGTCCAGCTTACTCCAGAAATGGTATGGCAGATGATATTCTTTGCATTTTCTACTAATGGAGATTCCATATTGTCTAATGAGAGGGCCTGAATATTGTATATAAGTAGGGGCAATCCTCACCTTACAAGTTGGTTTTGTGGGGTTGAGTTAGACCTAAACCTATTTTTTTAAAATGGTATTAAAATCTATCCTAGTGATTATTGTTGGGCTTATCAGACCACCTACTATCAAGTTGTTATCAGATCACCCGTAGATATCCAGTCCTGCAAACTTCATGCTCGAGATATTCAATCTTCAACATAAGGGGTTGGAGATTCCACATCGTCTAGTGTGATAGCCTAGACAATGTATATAAGTGAGGAGTAATCCTTACTTTACAAATTGGTTTCGTGGGGTTGAGTTAAGAGCAAACCTTCTTTCTTAAGATATACTTAAGGACTCCTAGGCAATTCTAATTTAGCATCTAAACCTTGGTATATTGTTTCTGAAGCTCGTAAAAAGATATGATGGTCATTAGAAAATTCACAAACTAGATGAAGATTCTCTTCCTATTAGGGCCATTGGTGATATTTCTTTTTGTCTCCTAGTCTCTCCACATTCTTTTTGTCTCCTAGTCTCTCCACAAATCTTATTTCTGTTGGACAATTGGTTGATTAGATTTATGATAATTTTCTCGTGACAGTTGTGTTATGCAGGATCAAATGTTCAATAAAATAATAGAGAAGGGGCCTAAAGTGGGACAACTCTTTCTGCTATTCATTTCTCCTTCCACAAGTTTTCTATCTTTTCCTTTGCCTTTTCTTGCATGCAATAATGTTAGACACAAAAACCAAGTCTGGCATAATCATCTCGGCCACCCAAACTCACATGTATTTAGCACTTCACTAAAATCTAGTTTGTTGGGCAATACAAATTGTGATTCTCTTTATGTCTCTTCTAATTGTGTGACACATATGCCCCATCAAGAGTTGTTATTAGGGAGTATGGACTACATACAAAGCCCTAGGTTTTCACAAGTTTTTCAGGTGATTGGATCAGCACATCAATTCCTTGCATCAATCATCGTGTCTTCAACAAGTATTTATGTGTTCTAATTCAACAATTGAGTCTTGCAATTATCATCATACAAGTATTTATAGACAATCACTATAGTGGGGTTATTCTACAAAGTTGTAAAATATATTTGAGATATAAACTTGTAATAAAGTTGTAAAATCTAGCAAGCAAGGATGATAATATTAAACCTGACAATTTTAAGTGTGGCACAATCTCTCGGTAGCGTCCAAGTACTTCCTCAAAACCATGACAATAGCGATCATCAGGATAAAAGCCAAACACATTCTGATCATGTGTAGATGCTACAAAAGTATATGAATGGAATCAATAGAAGAGAAAACGAATAACATTTCTTTGAAAAGTAAATCAGAAACAGCTTCTCACCATCACCAAATCCAAAACATGGTATCAAATTATCTTCATCAAATGAAGAGAGAGTACGACCAATTATAGAGATTGCTTGCTCATACGGATTAGGAGTGTTTCCAATAGAATGAAGGCTTTTGTGGTTGAACGAGTGCTTTCCTACAATTATCAAGGTGTGACTTTTCTGCATTCTCCGTACTTATATGTATGCAAAATATTAATTTTATAGTAAAAAAAATAACCTGTCCACTCATTGCTTTTGGTGAAGTCAATACCAATTATCAGATTTGAAGATTCCAGACCAGCTTCTCTCAAAGCAGAAACAACCTGAAATATAGTGTGCTAAAGCTAAGTATTTTTAAAACATTTGGATAGAACAGTGAACCTAGTTCACCAAAGGAGGTACATTGTTTCTGCAATGAGAAATGTTCGCCCCCATAAGCATTTTTCAAAACTAATAAATTCCATTTTATTTTATTTTGTTGTGTTCTTAAACATCCTCCTCCCCACTCCCCAATATAACTGTTTTCAACCTCTCTAGCTCAACCAGAGTTCACCAATAGTTAGTTAATTAGTTTTTTTCTTATCAAATTGACCTCAAAGCAATAGTATTAGCTTTTATAATTATGGGTGCAGGCCATGCCAACTTTTTCAAATGGAACCGAATTCCTTCATAGTTCATATTTCTTCTGAAACTAAGCAGGTATCAATAAATTTATATTTGTAAGTTGTAACATATTCAATGACTATTAGTAAGTCCATTATAGATAATCTAGACTTAACTTTAAAAACCCTCAAGAAATTTCCTAATACACAGTGGAGTTCAATTGATCAACAAACATTTTATTCAAACTGTCATGTAAACATATAATCAAACAAACCTAATTTTTTTTCTGCACACCTGATTGAGGATTCCTCCTCTAGTGTACTAGAAAGAAGTTTTCCTGGGAATGCTAAGATTAATAGTGACTATTTTCCCTACGTCAATGAGCAAAAGTAGCAGGAAAAACCTGATCTAATGAACTGAAATTGTCAGCTATATATGTGGGTTGCTTCTTATGTTGATGTGTGATATTCACCGAACTCCCAGCATATGATGAAGAAGGTTGATGATATTGATGGCTAGTATTCACATCATGATATTGATGTCTAGTATTCGCTGAACTTTCATCATGGGAATGGGGTTGCTGGAAAAAATCATCGTGAGAATCATGCGTTGACTCTGCATTTCCCATAATTAAAGTCCTTCTTTCTCCTATATCAAAATTAAAAGGAAATAAATAACATTGTAGAAATGGAGATAAAAAACAACAGGACTGAAGTTAAATGAATAACAATGAGAACCACAACAGAAGTGATAACAATTCATAGTAAATTGTAAAATATTACAGTTCAAGGGAAAATAAGAAGAAACAAATATTCGGTTAAAAGTTAAAACCATGGTCTTAGCATATTTAGACATCATTCGCAGAAGCTGTAAACTGTAAACACATTTCCGGAATAACACTTCATTTTTCACAGCCTGCTTTCTGAAATAATTTTAGCAGAATTTCCTTCTAATTATTCCCAAACCTGAGCTAAATTCTGGTAATAATTCTTAATACTAAGTAAGCAAATAGCATAAACTTTGGTGACGGTTGAACCTACATGCTACTATTGAAAGTTGAAACGGTTATTCATTTAGCAATACATGTTTCCTAAAAGCCATGTGACACATAACTTGCAAATTAACTCGTTCCTGAATCGAAATTGGAAAGTTTTTTCAGCAAACAAGTAAAAAAAATTCTCCTAAAGCCAGGTTCCACAAGCTACAAAACATAGAGAAAAAGAAGAAAAACCATCAAACTTCAAAGTTGTCCATAAACAGGTCAATAACTATAACATGTGCTGCCAAACATTACTTGCCAGAAGCTAAATGATGTTTCATGTTTGGTGTCTAACATTAGATTTCAACAACATAAAAACTAAATTTCAATTTATTCAAAAACCATAGCAGGATTGAGAATTCTGCAATCGCATGGCAAATTCAAAACAGTAACGCCAAACTTAATTTGCTTGAATCGAGAATATATACGTATGTATATAAAGAGAGAGAGACAGAGTTGAGTGACCCGAAAGAAATAGGAGAGAGGAAGAGATACAAAACGAAATTGAGCTCGAAGGGATTAAAGAGCTTCAGCTGCTGCTGCTTCTTCTTCTCGATTCTAGTTTGACCATTTTCTCAGACAAAGAAAAACATCCCAACGTGGTTTGATTGTTTTATATATACTTTATAAGCAAAGATATTGTTATTTATTTATTTATTTTTAACAATGATCCTAAGAATATCTTTTTTTGGTAGAGACCACCACAACTATATTTTACTCGTGAAGCAGTTAGGGTAGAGCACATGGGATTATTAAGGCGACAAATTTCTTTTTAATGACCGTAACAAATTTGAACTCAGGACTTGTACAAATTATCCAATTATAAAATATGTATTTGGTGTATTTTTAATTTTATTTTTTATCATATTTTACAAAATTAGTTAATAATATCTTTTAAAGGTATTGTTAACTAATTTTATGAAATACGATAAAAATACAAAAATTATAATATAGTATTGATTAACATTTTAATGACTATCCTAAAATATTTTCAAATATTATGTCTTAAGTTTTTATCATTTATTTTGTTTTAATTTAAGTAAACACGCTAATTTTTTAACTTATTCCTAATTATTTTTTTATTTTATATATTTTTTTAAACTTGTATTTTATATGTTATTTATTTTAAAAAATAATTTAAATGGGTTTAAAATATAAATTTAATAAATATATATTGTCAGTATAAAAATAGTGAATCAATTAAAAATTATATTTAATATAATTTATAAAATAGTTATTATAAAAATTAACAAATTTATTACATATAATAATATATAAGTAGTTAATAGTGTAAAAATATTTTACATAATTAATATGTCTTATTTTTTAAAATATTAAATTTCCATTGGATTTATTTTAAAAGATAGTATTAATTAAATTAAACTATATTTAAAGGAGTTAAGCAAAAGAAAGTTAAAAGATTTTAATAGGAAATGATAAAATTTCCGACAAAGCATAATTTAACCTTATTAATTTGTTGCTATATTGGTTGGATTGGGCTCGATGGTCTTTTGATGCGTGCACTCCAACTCCTTTCTTTTGTCAAATCACTTTATGTATTTTGTTTTAAAATGATCGTAACTTGGAAAAAGGTGTACATTATCCATGTGAATCATTCAATCAAGACTTTTATGTCTTGAATTTCTTTCCCATCCCGCGTTACAAAAGTTAATAGCACTTACTTTCAAAATTGGTATCATATATTTTTCATTTTTTCTTTTAAATATATAATTCACGTAAAGGAAGAATATATTGTCCTACATATGAGCCAATTAAAAACATTAAAAAAATATAATAATCCCTATAAATAATTAAACAATAAAAATAGTCTAATCTATAAATTATGTAAACCTTAACGAAGATTTAAGAGCTTTTCTTTCTTAAAATGATGATTGAAATATTAATGAAAGATAAGGAACCTTGGATGCTAAAAAAAATATCACTTTATTGAAGTACGAGGCACATAATATTGATATAGAGGTTGTAATTTTTTTTAATCATTTGAATATTATTATTTGTCTATTATATTTTAAATATAATTAAAATAATTTATTTAATGTGATTATAATATTAAGTGATCAAATTTAAGTAATTAAATAGATTTTTTAAAAGGACTTGATATGAGTTTAATAAGTAAATACTCATGTTGACCCATTAGAGAATAAAGTGAACCATATATGTAAGCTAATGTATAAGGAACGTTTATGGTCTCTAATATACCAAACACCAAATCAAAATATGTTTTATGTTCTCCACATTAGAAAAGAGAAAAGAAGGTCCAAGAGAAACTAAGGTGATTTGTTTGAGAAAGACTACAAACCAATTGTTTGTGATTACTAAAGGTTACAATGGGTACTCCAAGTAATTTTCATGAATCCAAGTATTTATACAAGTATTTATACACATTTTAAAAGTTTTGATGATCTAATATGACGTGATAAGAACATGAAGAATCTAAAAGTAGGAATACTCCAACAATTGATATTAGAGCTCCTGTTAATGTTAGATCATTAAGCTTTATAATAATTGACTCCGAAAATACATACACTCCTCTCAATTTTTTTATTATACGAACCTTATCATGTTTTGAAAAATATTAGGAGACAATAAAATTTCATGTGTCCTATTAGTAATTTCTCCCCACCCTTAATAGAAACGAATCGTGAAATTTCAACAGAACTACCCACATCTACCCATTCTCACGCCATAGTCATGGCCTTCATTAGTCGCACATGCCAGTTGTTCTGTACTTCTATAGTCTTTATAAATGTTATATTAGATGTAATAATAATAATAATAATAATAATAATAATAATAATAATAATAATAATAATAATAATAATAATAATAATAATAATAATAATAATAATAATAATAATAATAATAATAATAATAATAATAATAATAATAATAATAATAATAATAATAATAATAATAATAATAATAATAATAATAATAATAATAATAATAATAATAATAATAATAATAATAATAATAATAATAATAATAATAATAATAATAATAATAATAATAATAATAATAATAATAATAATAATAATAATAATAATAATAATAATAATAATAATAATA